>JAJHSJ010000001.1:127071804-127117997 GCA_021015155.1 Magnolia officinalis | reverse complement strand
TTCATGCCACCAATTACATACATGGATTGCTTGATTTGTGCAATTTTTCCATATGGCCATGCCACAGTGGGGACCACTGGACGGATATCTTGGATGATCTTCAGTCTGCACAGGCATGACAAGGGAGGGAAGCCCCAGATGTATCTTAGCCCGCAGTTTTAAAAATTCAATCTGATCAGTTGTTCTTAACCGTCCAACCACACGACTTGTGCTCTATATCATTTCTGAATTTCTGGAACTACTGTCCATCTACTAGCAATCCATATGTAGTTACGACTCAAAAAAAAAAAAAAAAATGTGTCGTCCGTCAATGCGATTCCCAGCTAGGCTAGATCCATGGTGGGGTCCATCATATGAAAGGTCCAGATTACAGGCTGACCCACTAAATGCTCCCTTCGTCCGTCAAGTAGGTTTTGCCCCTGGGAGGATGGATGAACCAACGGCAAAAAGGCTCGCCAAAAATATCTACATTTCAACGCCAACATTGAGGGAGGGAGTTTTTTTCCAAGGGAGGGGCCTAGTAGATGAAGGGTCGGGATCAGCAAGTGGTGAGGGCACGATGGATGTGGGCATATACGCTGGGTTCTAGAACACAATAGGAATATCCCATTTAGATGAACTTATGTGAACGCGGAGAAAAGCCTGCAAAGTACAAGAAGTGGTCCTTCTCTGCATGGGTCTTTTGAGTGGTGTCGAGGTTAGATAGCTACCTAACGTGGACTTTCATGGACTGCCCTCTCTCTCCTCTACCTTTACTTCTTTTTAACTTACCTCTCAAAACTTACTCACCCCTGCTCATACATTAATTATTGCATGTGTGGGGCCCACCCATTGTTGGCTGTTTGCCATCCAATCACGCACTACGTTTCTCCGATGAGATGACCAAAAATCAATCCCATCCAATCATTATCTGGGCCATATCGTAGGAAACAGGTGGACAACCCACCCACCCACCAAATTAATGTGTTGGCCCACATGGTTGTTGGGTCGGCCTTTTTTTTCTGGGGCATCCAACTTTGATGCTCGGCTGCTCTGCTGGACGATACACTCGTAGAAATCATATTCTACAAGGTTTTCTTTTCCTTCAGTTACAACTCAAAAGCACTGTGATTTGGGTCCACCGTCCATTCATCTAGTGGATTACCATAGATTGGCCATATCTCATGTCTCTCTACCACCCAATTAACGCTTCCAAAGCCCACACTCAACGGATAGAAAGTCATCCACTCGATGGTTGGGCCCACTTCTATGTTGATAGACAATCACAAAAAATACGAAGATAGAAATACCCAATAATTTTTGTTTTTTAAAATGATCAAAAAAAAAAAAAAAGCCCCAAAGAGGAACTTTTTCACAATGCAAACAAAAGAATCCATTGGAATTGATGGCATCTGTGAGACGTCTCTCTCCAGATTTTCTCAATATCAAAAAGAACATTGTATTTAGAAATGATCCGGTGCTACTAGTTGGATCGGGGTAGTTGGATCCGTCACATCAACCCATCCAGCCGGTCACATTTGCGGGTTACCAAGCAAAAATCAGACTGTTCATCTCATCCATTTGTAAGTTGGCCTTATTTTTATAGCCATTCATTTTTTATCAAGATGGTGATGGGTCTTTTAGGATGGTGGATAGAAGTTATTCTTTGGTACCATTAGTGATCCATGTGTTCCAATAAATAGATGGTACGATCTTGATCATCAATTTTTCAGGCCATAGATCGGATGCGTAGAATTCCTTGATTGGCATGATTTTACATGGTAGCCGCTAAATATCTGCTGCACGTAATGGACAGTTCAGATAGATAGATTGGACTGTCCAGGTGTCTCAATGCAATTGGGAGAAATGTAACTTAGAGTGCTGTGAGAGCACTTGGATCATTTCTCTTTTATATTTGTTGGCTAATGATGAGGGCAAACAGACATAAAAAAATTACCACTCTCTTTATACTCTCTACTAACTATAAAAATAGGTAATTAAAAAGCCCTTTTCACTCACTAGCCAAACATCATGGGCCCACCTTTCAGAGATCTAAAACGTTCATCATTGCATTGCCGCCGTCATTGATGGCCATGCCCAAAATATCCTTCATAGCAATCTTAAATATCTGATCAGGCTGTAACTTTCCACCCACCACCCACCTCTAGATAGATTAACCGTTTATTTTTTCGAATTTGGTCACGAGGTTGAACGAGTGGATTACCAGAAAGTAGATAAAGGAGTCTATCAATAAAGTAGGAATTGACGTCAATGCCCTGTTTTTTTTTCCAAATTGGGAAAAAAAACCATGAAAATCAACGTAAACAACATTAAATTACTTCCTTTTTAATGTAAAATTGAATCAAAATTATAAAATTATTTCCTGTGGTGTGGTCCACCTGAGATTTTGATCTGCTTAATTTTTGGGATTGCGTCCTAAAATGGCTGTAGAAACGGATGGACGGAATGGATATACAAGACATCATCAAGGTGGGCCCACTATAAGGATAACACGTAACACCTAATCTGCTCCCCGTTTTAACTCTTGTTATTTCAAGTGCAAAGATGCCCCAGAAAGAGAGGCGGGTTCCTCTACCACAACACCTTGTAGAATAAAGCTTAATCTAATGTTTGTGTGTGTTCCCCACCGTGATGTAGGGCCTGGATCCGCTCCGTCCATAACATGCACCCTTCTAATTTAAACAACGTGTTCCAAAAATCTGGCAAATCGAAACACAGGTGGATCACAAAGGGGACAGCTAGGATAAGGACGATCACCATTAAAACCTTCCAGATTTTTTTTGGAAAATATCCTTTTCTCATATGCGATCCAATCCACTCATAAGATGCATCCCACCTGGATGAATATACTCGCCCAAAATCACGCTAATCCAGACATCAGGTCGGCCTCACAACATGATTTTAGATTTTTAGCGCATGTTTTACATACTGTGGCCCATATGAGTTTTGGATCCGTCTAAATTTTGGTAACCAAGAAGAAAAAGGAGCAGCGAACATGACGGACGGAGTAGATTTATGAAAAAATCACGGTGGAGCCCAAAAACAAAATTGAAGAATAATCTTTTTATAGAGGCCTCCTGGAAAAATACAAGTACAGTTGAAAATAAAGGTTTGCTAGATCCACACACCCTTTACAGACAGTACACGTGCCAACCTGACAAGCCTGTAGGACATTAGGGGTGCATGAGTTGGCACCCACCCTGAAATTACCCGTCTAAAATTTGGCGGGCCCACTCATCAGGTGGGCCACTCCTTCCCATGTGAAATAATGGTTGATTTTAAAAAATAAGAAGAAAGAAAGAAAGAAAGGAAATCATACCAATATCCGCAATTTGATGTTTACATGTGGTCCATCTCATGGGTGGACCGGCCTGATTTTTGCATGTAGTGACTGTAGTCATGTTCACGGTGGGCCACCTTTATGCGCGCCGTTGAGATGTCCGTATTGCCAGGTTGCTAGGTCTTTGGCACTCGTGCTGCGTGTGGAAGTCTGTATTGTGCTCAAGTATCATTGTATTTGAACGAGGGCATGCATCTTTGCAAGAATACAGATGAGGCTATCTATGTATATATGGCATGTTCTTTAAATCTAAACCGTCCAAATAGTAAAACCCGTTCTAGATTTATTATAACCTAAATATTAATCTAGAATTGTAACTATAACTGGTCTATTAATGAACGTATAATCTATGATAATTAAAGTAATAAAAGGTTCAAACTCAACAAAATAACCTTACTTTTCAGAAATACAAGTGCAGCTGTGTGTGGAAGTAGCGAACAGATTTTATTTTATTTTATTCTTTCTTTTCATTTTATATCCATGGTCCATGTAAATACATTCCCATAGATACATACAAGCACGTGGGGAGCATATACGGTAAACATGCAATTGTAATTAATGCCGGCTGGCAATGATCTAGTCATACGATTGGACGTCTGTGATGAGTGGGGCCCTTTATATATGTACTCGAGTTACAGACCTGTTCGGTCGGGCATGACAACTTCCGTGGTGGCCCCACTCATAACCACTGCTGGTGATTAATGCAAACGTTGGATGTTCAGAACAATTATATTGTCCTTTCAGTTCCACAATAATTCATGTGTGTGCAATGGAGTTCTACACGTGTGTACTGATAAATAATGTATTTTGTTAGTATGTAAAAACATGAATGGGAGGAAGATGTTTTGATCATCTAACAAATTGGATGGACGGAGTGGATATAAAACACATACATCACAGTGGGCCCACATAACCATATCAGGACCATATCTGTCTTATCCTAGCAGGGGCTGGACCCACAGAACCATATCAGGACCATATCTGACTCAATCTGCATCCATCATTTTCTGCCTCACAACCTAATATCAAACTCAACACAAGGGATAAACATCGAGGGGCCTCTTGCTACTCAATCCAGACACGTAGCCACACGTACAATAATGGCAAGATATTTTTGTTATATGTGTGAGAGTAGATTAGGTGCTAGAGTCATATTTGACAGGCAGCTTTTAAATTACCCAAATTATGACTAAATCTATGAAGATTGATGGGGCGGCTAATAGCTCAATCGATAAAATAATTTTTTTAAAAAAAAAATAATAAATTAAAAGAGCTTGATTGTATTAATTAGATATTCATAAAGTACAATCAAAAAATTAAAAAATTAAAAAAAAAAAAAGAAGAAGAAAAAGAAAAAGAAAGAAAGAAGAGAGAGAGATAAAAAATAAAAAGAAAAAATTACCTACAAAGGTCTGTGCTAGAGAAATCACCGAATGGTCATAATGTAAAGTCAATAAGATGTGATCAAAGATATCTATACTAAGTAAAAACACAGCAATCTGGATATCCAAATGTGAGGTTGTGGATATTTATACTAACCTATTAGCGTACTATAGTAGTGCGCTAGATAGTAAAAAAATTAAGCTAGAAAACTAAACTAAGGATTATGAGCTTGTTATGGTGTTGGACAAAGGTGGAGGAAACTATGATTAAATTAATATTGAGGATGAAATAGATAAGTAACATAGAGCGAACTCATCTTTGAGTGCTACTTTTATAGTTTGGGAAGGGGCAGTGGTCATGCATGGTCTTCAGCTGCGTGAAAGATTTAGATGGTTGGTCATACAAATCATTTTAAGATTTCATGTAAGTTCAGCCTATTACATTAGGCCACGTGTATAAGAGAGATCGTATGCTTTCTTCTTACTATTCTGATGGAGCAATGTATGTTAGAAGCTTTGCTAAAGAGTTTTTCCGTCGCTAGACACTTGCTTTTGCAAGAAGTTGCTTTTAGTGATACTCTAACATTTAATGCTTGCTGGAAAGCTGTTTTAATGAACTCTAACATTTAATGCTTCCCACATATATACATTATTAACTCATTGCCTTTGAAGTTCATTTACATAAATCACTGCCGCGTGACATCTTTAGGCCATTTGATCTAACCATGCATGACGGGTTGAGTGTAAACAAGCTCCATAAAGCTTTTGGTTACATGAGCACCCTAGATTGTGGAAAAATCTCATCTCGATGACATCATTGGAGATCTACAAAGGCTATTCATGCGAGGAGAGGTTGAAGCGGTAATTCATGGAAAACATGCCAACCTGGAATGCATGCGCATGACAGAGTCATCCATTAGGTGGTAGCCATTATGAAGATTCTATATCCTAAAAATAATGACGGTCCTAATGTGTGGCCCACCAAATTATTGGAATTTTATTTTCAGAATAGGGCATTTTTTCATGAAGTCGTGTTTTGAGTGGTCAAGATGTCACATGTGTTCACCATCTTGGCAACTGTGCTATGGATGGCCTCTTTAGGTGTTGTCTGGTAAACTAAAAAATATGGTTGAAAATAATTTAACTCTCAAAAACTTAGAAGTGCTGAATTTTGGTACTTATAAGTATGAAAATTCTATTTGATAAAAAGAAGTAGTGATGTATGAAATTAAGCACTTTTTTTTTCTTACAAAAATCTATTTAGTAAACACAAACCAAAAATATTTGAAAATTGATAATTTATCATATAGACAACATGTTATTGTCATGCCACCAAATTTAACACACATATGGCCTATTCATGTATACATCTCTCAAATATAATTTTTTAATTGATGGACCATATACTATATTTTTTCTTAATAGAGTAATCATAACCTTTTCGATTTCGATTGGTATCCCTGAATTGGACAACTAATAAGAGAAGCACAACAACATATCATATTTAATTTTTTTTTTTTTTGTATAGATCAATCACAGCAAGCCTCATGTTGATAGTATTGTTAATCATAAAACCAATGGACCCACTTGTACAGACGAAACCCCTGAGATATGACCCATACTCAAGTGGAGCATCATATAACTCTCCTTGTTGAGCAATGACTCACAAGGCATGATGACATAGCACACTAACATAATATTAGGCCATTTATCTCTAGAGTCCCACCTACAACATACTTTAATTCAATGACCTTGAAAAAAACTTTCATTATAAGAATATTCTCATCACCTAGAATAAGTAGGTTACACATGTAAATTTTTATCTATGCCATAAAAAAATTTCCTCCATCATTCACCATTGCTAGGTTAGGCAATCACAACCATCCCATTGATGACATTGGATCACCACTTTTCATCCGTTGTGGCCCACCTAAGATTTGGATCGGGCTCTTTTTTGTCTCATGCCCTAAAGTAAACTGGCAAAATGGATGGACATTGTGGATAAAATACATATATATCACAGTATGGCCCACATAACACCATCATGTACAATCCATATAGCCTACATGTATACTATCCCCAAGGCCATCCCAAAATAATAAGATGGCCCACCTTAATGTATGTATGAAATCCACGCCATCCCACCATTTTGCCAGCTTATTTTAGGGTACGGTCCCAAAAACAAGGCACACCAAAATCTCAGGTGACCACCACCATAAAAGTGGTAATTGAATACCCACCATTAAAAACTTCCTACGGCCATAAAAGTCTTCGGATCAAGCCTATGTTTGTGATTTCCCTTCATACATGTTAGTGTGACCTACTTAACTGGTTGGATGGGAAATAAAAATTACCACCACTTTTCTTGTATTGTGGTCCACTTATGATTTTCAATTTGCCTCATTTTTAGGCTCATATCTTAGAATAACCTGAAAAAAATAGATGAACAACATTGATAATATATACATAATGGTGGGGCTCACAGAGCACCGCCATCTAGAATCCATGTAACGCTGGCATGCCATCCACGAGGCAACATGCAGGATTGTACATGTTCATTTGCTATCCAAAAAAAAAAAAATGAGATGGCCCATCTTGACATTTGTGAGAAATTCAAGCTGTACCACCAATTTTCCATCGGCATATTCTAAGATATGAGCCTATAAATGAGGCAGATCCAAATATCAAGTAGATTACATCACAGGAAATTGTAGTAATTGACCGCCCACCGCCCCATCATAGGAAACTGTGGTAATTGGACGCCCACCACCTACCATTAAAAAATTATTCAGGTCTACGAAAGTTGTTTGTGTTTTCCCTTAATCCAGGATAAATGACCTAGTCAATAGGTTAAGATGGCAGATAAACATCACAGTGGGCCTTAGGAAGTTTTTAATGGCAGGCCTTCAATCACCACTATTTTCATGTGATGTGGTCCACCTGATATTTGTATCTATTTCATTTTTTTAGCTCATATCTTAAAATAATTATTCAAATAAGTAAATGGATGACATGGATAAAATGCATGCATTATCCCCGGCGGGAACCGTCCAGTAGCCAACTCACTACTGTCGGTGTCGGGAGGCAATCGGCGCCCGCAGTAAGTGTTAATAGAGTTTATTTGATACTCTGGCTGCGTAAGACGCTAGATGTGCGTGCACTTTTTTATTTTTCATACGCATACAAATCCTACACACACTCAGCCGTAGCGGGATTTCAAGACGTGGTATTCGAACCCTTTACCTTTTTTTTTATTTTTTTTATTTTTTATTTTTTACACACGCACACACACCACCACACACTCACGCCACGGTGAGATTTCCCCACCTATGGGTACTCGAACCCTCAACCAGGTGTTAAACTCCCGGGAGTCTACCACCAGAGTAAGAGTATGGACCTTCGAACCCTTAACCTAGTTTTGAATCTCTTGTGAGCGTACCCATGAGGCAAGAGTAAGGACCCATGCACTTAGAAACAGACGTGAATAGTATCCTGCCTTTGCCTGGACGGACTCTGTGGAGCCACCCTGATGAACGTGTTTTATCTACTCTGTCAACCTATTTTGCTAGATTATTTTAGGGCATGATCCGAAAATAAGCAAATCAATTCAGGTAGACCACACGATAGAGATTGAACGCCGATGATATTTCTGTTTTCCCTTCATCAGTTAAAGCAACCCCCCATCAGCAGGATCCATGGAAAATAAACATCCTGGTGGGATATACGAAGGTTTCCAGGCTCATCCCCTCAGATCATCAGGCACAAGGGAGGGATAGGCCATGATAAACTCCACTGAACCACCCCGGGTCCTTACTCTTGCTCCGGTGGTAGACTCTCGGGAGTTTCAACACCTGGTCAAGGGTTCGGATACCCATCGGTGGTGAAACTCCACTGAACCCTTGCCTCTTGAAAAGTCATTCCCTTAGAAATGGTACAACTCAAGTTAAATTGAAAATTGTGAAACCATCTAAACTAACACTGCAAAAATCAAAATTTTTGCACAATCATAGCTTCTGATTTGTTGATACCTATTTTTTCAAATAAGACACTTAGGGTTCTTTTTTTTTCTTTTTTAACGGTCTAATAAATGCCCAACAATCTAATCGCTAGATAACTCAAATAACTAAAATTTTAATTCATGATACATCTAAAGTGGTACCTATATTTTTCAAAGATTTAGTCTAAATTAAGTATATGCCAGTAAGTAGTTTCTTAGTAATTTTTGAGTGCTTGTGGATCATCCATTGCTCCCCAACTCTCTATCGGTAATGGATCCTTGCTCTTGCTCGGGTGGTAGACTCTGAGGAGTTTCAACACCCGATCAAGGGTTCAGGTGGTGAAATCCCACTATGGCGTGAGTGTGTGAGGCTGTGTGTGCGTGTGTTTAAAAAAGAAAAAAAAAAAAAACTCTATCGGTAATTTGGATAATTTACTTTGAATTAATTGTACTCAATAATTGTTAAATGCATCTGGACCGTTCATCATAAATTTCCAGTCTTCTCTTATTTTTCATAAAAATATCATTATAAGGACCTAAATTAAATATTACACTTTAATCGAATGACGTTTCGCTGTCAGATGAAGTACTCATCCCAACAATCTCATCTCTAAAAGCAGGAAAACAAGAAAGTCATATAAAGATGTTTGAAAGTTATTTGCTCCAATATAAATAACCCTCGTTTATGACATAACTATGCCGTAGTGGTGACGGTGACGGTGACGGTGTGAAAAAGGGAAACGGATTGGCTACTCCCCCTGACACCAGCCAATGGCTGGTAGTCGGTGCTCTGTGGGCCCCACCATAATGTATGTTTTCCATTCATGCCTTTCATCTATTTTTACAGATCATTTCACGGTATGAGACCTAAAATGAGTTATATCCCAATCTTAAGTGAACCACATTACATGAAACAGTATTGAATGAGCGTCGACCATTGAAAAACATTTTGGGCATAAAAGTTTTGGATCAAGCTGATTTTTGCTTTTTCCCTTCATCTGGGCCTTTATGACCTAATCAACATATTGGATGTCAAATAAACAGTACAGTGGGCCTTAGGAGGGCTTTAATGGTGGGTATCCAATCACTATTGTTTTCATGTGGTGTGATCCATCTGAGATTTGTGTACCTCTCATTTTTTGTATCAAGCCATGAAATGATATGTAAAAATGGATGAACGGAATGGATGAAATACATACATCATGGTGGAGCCCACAGAGCACCGACTACCAGCCACGGGGCTGGTGTCAGTTGGAGTAGCTAATTCGTTTCCGTTCAAAAGGCAATTAGGTAGGAGTCGGGATCCTCTGTTATCGGTCAACAGGATTTTCCTGTTACCCTAATGGTTTGGCGTCCGAAGCTTTTATTTATTTATTTATTTTATTTTTTCAGTGAGTGTTGACGTGGACCAATAATTTTAGGGTATTAGGAATTCTCTGTTGACCTGATACAGAGGATCCGGACTCGTTAGGTAGATACACATTGACATACCCAGCTGTCGACAGGAGAAGCGGATTGGCTGGTGTGAGGAGCTTGCCACAGGAGAAGCGGATTGGCTGGTATACCTCGCAAAACCTATATAGCTGTTGTATTGTCGTTAGCAAATTCTGTGGGTCTGATTACGAGGTATGTATTATATCCAAACCGTCCACTCATTTGGCGAGCTCCTTTGAACCGTTCGTACAACTAAGGAACTCCAGGAGCGTCAGTGCTCATCCTAACAGGACACGTACCTACAGCGGCTATATAGCTGGTGTGCGGTACACCAGCCAATCCGCTTCCTGGCACGGATAGACCGTGCATGATGACATGCTGCGCAATCAAATCCTGCAGCTTCATGACTGTGCTGTCAGAAATTCACCTTATACTTCTGGGCCCACTCATGTCACCGCGACGCCATGTGCCAAAATGCTTAGAATTGAAATCTTGTTGAGGTCCATTAATGTTTGTATGCATCTAAACCATTCATGAGGTCATTGTCATTGGGATGAACTGAAAATGCAAAGATATTAGAATGATTCAAGACTTCTACGGCCCACAAATATTTCAACGGTGGAGGTTCAATCTACACTGTTTCGTGTTGTGTAGCCCACTTTTGAGTTTTGAATGGACAGGGAGGATTTCACACACGAGGACGGCTCCACTCGCTTCCGACCGCATGAACTACTTCAAGTATGGGGTGGCAGGCAGTCCGCGTCCGACTCGACCCACGAATGGACCATCTCTAATAGGCGCGCTCTCCAAACACCAGACACAAACGCCTCCCACGTGCGATGGATCCAGGACTTTCATTGGATAATCCCCACGGTCAATGTTTCTCAGCCCGAAAACAATTTTGGTCCACTCATCAGGTTGGCACACATGTACAAAGAAAGACGCGGTTAGAAAATTAACAACCAACGGTCTCATTGAACTTGGATTACTGCGCAGCTTATGCGTGGAGCATCCTAATCTCAATCACGGACAGACATGCACCATGTTGGGCCCACCCTATGAACGTCCCAGATGCTGCACATATTGGCCACGTTGGCAATCCTGGCGTGTTCTTCTTTGGGAGTACGGAGAAATACTATTCCTACTAGTTAGATTCTCCAACATGCTGTTCTACTCAAAGCCCGACGCGGATTTCCTGCGAAAGGAAGTTCCTGCACTGGGAACCTAGGTGGGGCCCATCGTGATGTTAGTGATAAATCCACCCCGTCCATCCGTTTTTTTTGACTCATTTTAGGACATTAGGCCAAAAATGATCCGGATCCAATACTCAAGTTGGCTGAAAACGTGAGGATTGAACGTCCACAATTTAAATATTCGTGGGGCCACGGAAGTTTTGAATCAGGGTAATATTTATGTTTTCAGTTCATCCGAGTAGGAATGACGTTATGAACGATATGGATGGAATGTAAATATCACTGTCGATCCTAGGAAGTCTCAACAATAGAAATTTCACTACCCAAATTGTCCTTTATTGCGGCACACTTGAGGCTTGGATCCGGCTCAGTTTTGGTTTAAATTCCTAAAATGAGGTTACAAAACGGATGGACGGGCAGATTTCTCACAAACATCACGGTGGGCACCACCTAGGTTTCCGGTGCAGGAACTTCCTGGAAAATGCTTTGCACGAAATCCGCGTCCCTCAAAGCCCGGCAGCTTCCTTTTTGGGACGGCTCCGATGGTCCTGTTGGGCAACGTGGTGTAACATAGACCATTTAAAGGAGCGTGTGGTTGGACGTGGAACTCACGTGCTTGCAATGCAAAGCGAGAGAGAGAGAGAGAGATTGGGTCAGAGACTGACAAAGCTGATCCTGAGATGCCACCAACATAAATGGAAGCAACTTAAATCTCACACTATGCACCAATCAAAGAACTCAAACTAGAAAAGGTAAAAAAAAAAAAAAAGAAATCATGGTAACAATAATTACAATTAAAAAGCTTTTCCTGTGACTTCTCTTTTCTTAGATTATCCAAACACCAGATTCTCTCTCTCTCTCTCTCTCTCTCTCTCTCTCTCTCTCTCTCATCTACACTTCATCTGCAACCTGTAAAGGTATTTGCTGCTGCCAACAACTGATTTCATTTCTTTTCACTACTGTTTTTGCCATTATCAAGTGTTTCTGAGGCTGTCTGGTTTATGGGTTGCTGGAATTGAGCTTTATTCTATCTTCTTTGATGTGGGTGTTTGCTTTTTGGATTTGTTATGATATTCTCTTAATACAATTTTGTGGAATTATCTGGAAAGAATCTGTTTTTCTCTCATCTGCAATTCAATTATTGATTTCATTGCTTAAATACAGTGCTTATGTGTATTTGATGTCTAAACTCGTCCAACGCTTTTTGTTGGAAATTTCGATGTCAATGTTGGGATTTTTTATGTTTTTGTCGGTTTTTTTTTTTTTTAAGTCCTGTTCTTGAAAAGGAGAATCTGAGATGTTATAGTTCTTCTTTTTACAGAGTGATGGGAATGGGAGATGAGGCTTTTCCTTGGCTTTCTTGAGACTTCAGTTTCATAGAATAGTGAGGAGCAAGGAACCCCGTGTCGGGTAAGCAATGCCAGTTCCTCTGGCCCCATATCCGACACCTCCGGTGCCTTTTACACCACCAAACGGTATGTTCAATCAAATTTCTTACAAGATGCTAGCTTGGATTTCCTTCTATTTGCTTCAATTTTGGATTATGGTCTTTGCTATCATCTCTATTCGTTCACACTATCTTGATTTGTTCTGTTCGTACCACAATTTTCAAGTAAAAGACTGTCTATAAGAAAATCTCTGAAAAAATCATGAATATACTGTGCAAGCATTTAACCACTCGATTTTTTGGTGTTTGTGTACAATTGTTTGGAAATTTTCTCATTTTTCATGGAAATTATCCTTGTTCTTGGTAATGGATAACAAGCTTTACTACCTTAAATTCAGAGATGTGGTTTTCAGCAGCTGATTATGTTTGAGGGATGTAATTAGGCCCCTGTATTGAAGGAATTTGGCAAGCAATGGTGCTGTTTGGGATGGCAAGGTTTTTTTTTTTTTTTTTTAAAAATCATAGCCGTCAAATTGAGAATTTTGAAGTCATAGTGAAAATTAGAATTTTTGGAATTCTTGATTTTCTGCTCAAAACACACCTTTTCAGATTCAACACTGTAAAAGGCGCACCGTCTGTAGACACCACCAATTTTGGCTTTGATAGGGTAGGAAAAGAAAAAAAAAAAAAAAAACAGAGATGTATTGCTTTTGTTCACTCGGGTTGGCGTCAATCCAAATGGTACCCTTTGCGTAAGTTAAGAAATATGATGAGATTCTCTAACCATGGAATTTTGAATCACCTTAGAGCTCTCTACCTTGGGTAAGGGATGCTTTAGAGATTTTTGCTTCTGTATGTGTATGATTTCATCGATTGAGGTAGCAAAACCACAAAATATACGGTTATCCCTTATTTTCAGCTCCTCCATGCTTATGCATGCTCCTTTAGTTGATTTTCTTGGAATTCAGTTATATGTAGCCTCGGTCATGTCGATATTAAGCTTGATGCATTTCATTCAAAAAGACTTTTCTCACTCCTCAGGTGCGCAGAGTCAACTTGTGTGTTCTGGCTGTCGGAATCTCCTTCTCTACCCACTTGGAGCAACATCTGTATGTTGTGCTGTTTGCAATGCCGTGACGCCAGTACCACCTCCGGGTATTTTGTTTCTTGCATTGATATTTATTTTCTTTTGTGTTCATGTCTTTCAGTGTATAGCGTATCAATAGAAAGTGGGCATTCTTTTCTCTTCTACTTCTAGTAGAATATGGAATGTTATCTTTCATGCTACATGGATTACTGTGAGTTTCTAGTTTTGGGATTTAAAATATTAGAATGGTGAAAATTCCTTAATATGGTAGGATGGAAAGTGGATTTACTACTTGATGATTGCTTCTTCTTGGATAAACTTTGGGCCTGCAAAAAAAGATGAGTAGGCAATCAATATGCGAATAGCTTGTGATATGGCCCCTTCTGGATTATAATAGTCATTTTATTATCCTACGTGTATTGTACGATAAAGGAATTTTGGGAAATTAACCTCAGATCAAGAAATAAGTACCAGAAATTCCAGATAACTAGGACACTCTTTATCTTCTAAAAAAATTTGAAAATTGTTTTGCCCAACACCCTTGTTGGACATACATCAATACTTCTCAGGGAGGAACCTTGGTTTATCTTTCTTCTTGTATTTTAGACTGTTGGCAGTTATGTACACTTTCAATATATTTCTACGTGTATTTTTACACTAGTTTCAGCTAAGGAAATCTTCAAATATGGTGGTTTGCTAAGCCTACACTTGTCTATAATGGGATACAATGTCCAAGCCACCGCATATACCAGCACAAGTACAATATCAAAGTCAGCCACCAGGTGGGTTCTGACTCTCAAAATGTTCTCACCCAAAAATCAGGCTGGTCCACTCACTAGGTGGGTGATGATGTTAGAAATAGTTCGATTGGCTTATAAAACTTCAGCTTTCTTCAACCGCACAGTTCTGTAAACTGTGGTGTGCCTGATTACTGGACCGATCTGATTCTTGGGCGGGGCATCTATCTAGTAGGATCACCCTGATGGATGGATTGGGTCTTGTAGATATGTGCCATGCTGGCATATATGGTGGCTTGTAAATGAGCTGTCTTGCTGGAATAGCAAAACTCTCAAATATGAATGCAAAATTGATGAGGCTGCTGCATTATCCTTTCTATTTATCTTCTAAATTATCTGGATTTGGGACAGGAACGGAAATGGCCCAGTTGGTTTGTGGAGGCTGCCACACTCTTTTGATGTACATTCGTGGGGCAACCAGTGTACAATGTTCATGTTGTCACACGGTTAACTTGGCATTGGAAGGTAAGGAATAATGGTACCACAAGAGCTTTATAAGAGACAGAAAGTCATTAAACAAAGGCATGTGGATTAGAGATGAAACACTTAAGATCATAATAAGATGATATTATGATCTTAAGATGATACAAGGGGCAGCATTATATCTTGATAGAATGGCTGCCATGCAATTGTCAGCAGAAAGCTAGAAATTTAGATATGATTTTGGGGCATTTTTAGTCATGTTTCCATAACCATTTTCCCTAAAGGCATGCTTGGATACGTGGAATCCAAGGCGAAAGAACGGAAAAATAATAATTATCCACTAATGATTTCTTTGGGAAATAGTGAAACATGGATTCCCATTTTGAGTTCTTGTTTAGATAGCAAGTGAAAATCTCATATTTCTCTCACGTTACTCTCCTAGTTTCTTGTGCCAAGAATCTAAGTTATAGAAAAGTGTAATAATTGCTTGGAGGAATCCACCATTCTCTTTGCTATCTAAACAGCACAAATCATCACATCAAAGGCAAACCCGTTTCTTTTTCCATTGTTTGACATGGAATCCATGGTTTCCAAACATATCTGAAGCATATATATGCTAGGATGCATGGAATTCAAGGGAAAAGAAAGGAAAATGAGAAGGTGTTCCATTGATGTGACACTTTGGGATGTTTGGATAACAAAGAAAAGAGAGGTTTTCATATAGCAACCATTGTACTTCTTCATAGCAGCACAAGAAACCTTGTGACCATTGTCTCATAGGTATGATATTTTCATTTGCCATCTGAACAAGGCTTCCTATGTTGGAATCCAAGGGAAAACAGTGCTCATGGAAATAATGATTATTATTTTTCCTTTCCTTTTCATTTCCAGTGCAATCTAAACAAGTCTTCCTATGTTGGAATCCAAGGGAAAATAGCGCTCATGGAAATAATGATTATTATTTTTCGTTTCCTTTTCACTTCCAGTACAATCTAAACATGCCCTAAAAGTAAAACAGCCAAGACATTACACTTGAGAAGGGGTGCTAAGTACATTACATATATTTTGTGGCAGCAAATCAGGTTGCACATGTGAACTGCGGAAACTGCCATATGCTGTTGATGTACCAATACGGAGCACGATCTGTGAAATGCGCAGTTTGCAATTTCGTAACATCAGTTGGGGTCTGTATTCATCGATTTTAATTTTATATATATATATATATATATATATATATATATATATATATATATATATATATATATATATTATATATATATATATATATATATTGTCAGCATTAACTTATTATCTGCAATTTTGTGAACTGTCTTTAATTTCCCTGGTTAGATTAATGATATAACGATACATGACATATCCATTTATTTTACTGCTAATATGTTGTTTTCGATGCATATGTTTTTGGGCTGCACAGGCTTCCGCAAGCACCGAGCAGAAGTTCAGTAACTGAAAATCCAGGAACAGCATAGTCAGTAAATTCAGACTTCTAAAAAGCTTCTTCTTCCTCATTTTAGTGCCTAAAGTATTTTATGTTATTGATAGGTGAGGAATTCCGCTCTAGCGACTCCACTCCACTCTCCAAAAGTTAAATGTAAAGAGCTCTTTTTTCTATTGGAGTTCTTGTTGAATAAGCAGTTTTGGGCAGGTTTGATTTGTGAAGATCATTCTACGGAACTGTTATATTATAAGTGCAGTTAGAAAACTCCGATTTTGATTTTTGATATTTAACTTTCTTTCATCTTCTCTGCAAGTGCGCAGAGTGAGATTGTCGCTATTTAATAGTAAGCAGTGTGAGGAAAGTACATTTGTGTATGTCAGTGGCATGAAGAAGCCATGGCATGTCTTCATTTCCCAAATTGTCAAACAATCCAAGTACTAATATACTATCAGTGTGTATACTTTTGTTGAAGCTTGTTCTCTCGCGGCATGTTTGTGGAACTTCTGTAGAAGAGGGCATGTGGGGGAGAATTCCTTAACCAATATCTGAACTGGCACTAAGTTCATAATTCATCATCCATCAAACCATTAATGGAAGCATTTCCATTTTCAGTTTATTGTTTTGTACAATCTTGAAGTTGAATGGTTATCAAGTTACTGAGTCTGAGAGTTGTTTGAGTTACAGCAAGCCACAATCTGTTTTGTTCGTGCCCGCGTGCTTTGTCACTGTTGGCCAAGTGTTTGGATCCTAGGTTCTTATCCTCCAATTTGAATAAGGTTTGAAATGTTGGTATCAAAGCACATATCCACCAGTTCTAAAATGGATTTTTACCCATATAGATCAGCTAATACACACTACACATCAGCCTTATCCATGTGAATTTCGACATACAAACTGCTGTATCAGCAAAACAAAATAAAATAAACGATAATAATAATAATAATAATAATAAAGAAAGAATTTTTTTATTTTATTTTTTTAAAGTGAGAAGAAAAGAAAAGCATCACATTGGTTCTTCAAAACACCAACACGTATAGGCCGGGATGATACGAATATACGAATGTTTTGAACCATGATTCGAATAACCATCTGTAACATCATTCATCAATTCAGTTCTGCGCTGGCCACAATTTTAATTGTCTGGAAATGGACAGTGGGATCTTTTCAATTAATTAGATGTTCCGCTTTACAGTATGAATAAGCGCATGGTCCCAGGTTGTTGCTCTGCTCTTCATTCAGAGAGCGACTGTTGATAGGGACCAATCAATGTGGCTCCTATCATCGGATTATCTTTGCTTCCTTGGTGCACATTCGCCACAGTTAAACATGAGAATCAACATATGAAAATTGTGGAAACTACTATGGTGCCATAACCAACCAAAAGAAAAAGCTGTGATGGGGCCAGTGCTATTCTAAAAAGGCTTTCCTCAACAACTGATAATAATCTGCTTTGTTTTCCATCGTTTAGGAGCTTCAAACACAACGAGATACCTGCATTAGCACTCTAATTAGCATCATACATGCTACTGTAATGCCAATATATATATATACACAAGCACTAAAATGGCATTCCAGCAATGAAGGGAAAAAAAAAAAAAAAAACTAACAATGGCATTCCAGCAATCGTCAACAGACTGTATCAACCTCGTAAACATGGTTTAACCAGTGCGCAAGTATGCAGACAAGAGATAAGGTTCTTTGAAAATGGTTAGTGCACCCTGTTTGTTTTGCCCATTACTACAGTAATTAAAAAGAAATGAACAAAGATTATAAATTACTTGGCAAAAGTTGTATTTGACTGCAATGATGGTAATTTTATATTGCTTGATTTATCCATGGTAAAATCATAATAATACCAAATTTACATTACTTCAATATGAAATCATCATCAAAATAAATTAATATTGTTGTTTAGATAGCTATTTTTATAGTAAAAATGACAGAATTATTTTACATTATCAGAGAAATGGGCAAAACAAGCAGGCCCTAAATTCCCTATATGTAACTAACTCGAAGCTATAGGCCTTTAGTTAAAACACAGACGATGAACCGATAAAAAGATTCTTCTCTCCACAAATTGAGATAAGGCCGTAGTTTAGTGAAAGAAATCGGGTTGACTCTATGCCACTTGATATTTTTGAGACTGAATAATCAAGACAGCAAAATGATGTGATGCCGTAATGGATGGCTACTTCCATCTAATGGTTGCTGTCGTGTTTGGATAACATTTTAAAAGGAAAACCCATGAGATGATCCTTGCCATTCAATCAATAGCCTTATAAATGGATGGGGAATCTGATCGGTTGGTAGGGCCAACTAGATGGGTTGTCCTCATCTTCCTTTTATCTTTCCATTTGTTTGGCAAGCTTACAACTTTCTATCATTTACAAATTAGATCATTCAAAAAAAAAAAAAAAACAAACAAACAAACAAAAAAGAAAAAATGATGCCATAGTTCCTCAAGGTAGCAAAATATCTATTACTGACATAAACAGAAAACTAATATCAGCCACAAGAATTTTCACAGCAGAAAACTAAAGTTATTTCCATCATTGACTGGAAAACATCTGCCCCCTTCACTTCAAAATTCAAAAGGGTGGTTTTCTACTGTATCCATTTCCCAAGGAGACCATGTCCTACTCACTCCTCTCTCTTCAACATAACCCGACTCCTCCGGCACAAACACCACCCATCTTCCCTCTTTTGGAAAAGAAAATTTCACACATGAAAGATGTCCATCAGATCCATGCCCAAATGATCATAACAGGATTCATCCATCACACCCCATCCCTCACCAAGCTCATCTCCCATTCCCTCTCAGCAGACCCAACAAGCTTAACATATGCATGCATGGTTTTCAACCACATCCATCAACCCAACATAGTAGTCTGGAACACCATCATAAGAGGCTTTGTAGACCACAGCTTTCCCAAAGTGGCAATCTTGGGTTATGTTGAGATGCTCCAAGAATCCAAAATCATCCCTGATAGAATCACATTCCCATCATTGCTGAAAGGTTGTGCCCAATTACAGGCTTTCAATGAAGGGAAGATCTTACATGGTCAGATTGTAAGACTGGACCTTGATTCTGACCTTTACATACAAACTACACTAGTTAAAATGTATGCAGCTTGTGGGGATCTAAACTCAGCAAGGATAGTATTTGAAAAGATGGGTACTCAAAAAAACCAAGTTGCATGGACTACAATGATTAGCGGGTATGCTAGAAATCATTACCCAAAAGAGGCCATAATTTTGTTTAATGAGATGGAGAAAGAAGGACTAGAGCCTGATGAAGTGACTATGGTTAGTGTTCTTTCTGCCTGTGGAGATCTAAAAGATTTGGATTATGGCAAGAATCTGCATTTTCACATTGAGGAATCGGGTATGAAAGTCTGCATTGTTCTCGGGACTGCTCTGTTAGATATGTATGCGAAATGTGGGGAACTCGATTTGGCAAGACATGTCTTTGATGCATTGCCTGAGAGAAATGTGGTTGCTTGGTCGGCTATGGTTTCTGGATACTCGCAGAACAATTGTGGCGAAGAGGCATTGAGACTGTTTAAGGAGATGGTTTTTGAAACCAACCAGAAGCCAAATGAAATCACAATGTTGGCGGTGATTTCAGCATGCGCTCAATCTGGTGATTTGAATTTTGGTAGGTGGATTCATGCGTATATCAGTAAGGCCCAGTTGAATCCTTCTATCAGTTTGCAGAATTCACTGATTGATATGTACTCAAAATGCGGCCAGATAGATGTTGCTCATCGGATTTTTTATGGCATGCCTGAAAAAGACATTGTATCTTGGAACACCATGATCAATGGCCTCGCCCTTCATGGTCTTGGCGTCCAGGCTCTGGATCAGTTATCTATTATGCTGATGTCTGGAATCCGACCGGATGATATTACCTTCATTGGGGTGCTGTCAGCTTGCAGTCATGCAGGGCTCGTACTAGAGGGTTGCCATCAATACCAAAACATGAGAAGAATATATGGGATTGTACCAAAATTAGAGCATTATGGTTGTATGGTTGATCTTCTTAGCAGAGCTGGGCTTCTGCAGGAAGCAGAAAATTTTATCCAAGAAATGCCCATGGAACCCAATGGCGCAATTTGGGGGGCTTTGCTTAGTGCATGTAGAGTCTATAACAATGTAGAGTTGGGTAAGAAAGCAGCAAAGCGCCTCCTCGACATTGAACCGGACAATGACGGTGTTTACGTGCTTTTGTCAAACATCTTTGCTGGACAAAAGCAGTGGGCAGAAGCAAGAAAGGTGAGGAGTCTGATGCATGAAAGAGGAATCCGGAAAATGCCTGGTTGCAGTTCTATTGTGGTGGATGGGATTGCACACGAGTTCCTGGTCGGAGACCGTTCGCACCCAGAATCTGAAAACATATATTTGATGCTGAATCATGTGATTCAAAGATTGAAATTGGCAGGCTATGCTGTGGAAACATCGGAAGTGTTACTGAATATCGACGAGGAAGAGAAGGAAAACTCAGTCTCTCAGCACAGTGAGAAGTTAGCTATCTGTTTTGGGCTGATGAAGACAAGGCCGGGTACTGAGATACTAATCATGAAGAACCTTAGAGTCTGTGGGGATTGCCATTCTGCTATAAAATACATTTCAAAGGTTTTCCAACGAGAGATTATCGTTCGGGATCTCAGCCGATTCCACCATTTCAAAGATGGTTCTTGTTCTTGCAGAGATTATTGGTGAAGTAGCTGGAATTATAGGTATGTTACTGTAATGGAAGTGTTAACTGTGGGCCTGTTTGGATGCCTGTAACTTTTTTAAGTTGTAAGTAAGTTACATGTAACTTAGTTACAGGTGTATCTAAGTTACAGGTAATCCTGTTTGGATGTAAGTTGTAACTTAGTTACAGGTAACTTTGTTTTTGTGTTTGGATAACCTGTAACTTTGTTACAGGTAATAAGTTAGATATTCACGCCAGATAGAGTTGTTCCAGCTGAAATACTAAGGCGATCCCCAAATTGCTACTAGAAAGACATCACCTAAAGATTCCAGAACTTATATTTCAAAAAAAAAAAAAAAAAAATTCCAGAATTTGTAGTTTTCCATTTATCATAACGAAATTCAGAAGCAATCTCAAAAAGATCAATGTTTTTCAACCATGATTTGGTGTGGTTTCAAGAGAGTCAAATGCTCATTGGGCCCCCACTGTGAATGGGCCATATCCAAAACCAACAGGGGATAGTGCTGTGGTACCCATCCCATCAGTAGTCTGAAAACAAGATATTCTATACAAAATAGAGTGACCGTCAACACTCAACTGACTCTACAGTGAGTGTGTGTGTGTGTGTGTGTGTGTGTAACTCAATAGTTTGATGAACGAGAGTTGCCCGATCACCACAACTTGAGCCCATGTCCCATTGACACATGGTCCACCAGATCAACAGGTCCCAATCACCATACAAGTTTACACTGCAAAGACCAAATAGCATTTCTCTTGAATCCTTGGCTTTTTGCTCATCAAAGAGGAATAAAAAACAAATCCTGAATCGTGATTACTTGCATTTAAGACGGTATTGAAACAAGAACAGCAGCAATGCGTAATTACCAGAAACATCTGTCTTTCGCTTTCTCTTCTTTCCAGCCGACACCGTCCTCTTCTCTGTTAATTCATCAGCACCGGTTTCCACACCCGGTAATACCTTCTCCTCCTTTTTCTGCCCAGTTAGCCTTCAATGGCCCTTCAATGAATCACTCCGTCAGAAGTTAGGTATGCTTCTTCAATGCAGGTGCGATTCTTCCCAAGGTTTTGCATTTCAAAAATTCCAACCGTTACCTGTAACTAAGTTACAGGTAACTTGAAAAACGACTTTTTCTCCTGTAAGATTTTCAGCCCTTTCTCCTGTAACTTAGTTACAGGTTGAGAGAAAGTCACCTGTGACTTTTCTCCCCCAAACACCAACTGTAACTAAGTCACCTGTAACTTACTTACATTTTAGAGAAGTTACAGGCATCCAAACGACCCCTAATACATAAAAACATTCTTCCATTGATTCAGAAAGGAACAAAACAGAAGTAGACGACATCTCTCATACGAACACAATAACAAACATGCAGCCCATTCTCTTACACAACATATCTATGAATTCATGGATGATAGATCTCCCCGAGTGGTGGCAATTCACAACTCATATAACCGCTGTCTGCAAGGATCCTTAGAGTTTTGCTCTAACTGAGTCGGCAGTGTTCGATCTAACAGGAAGCTGTAGATCTTCCCAATCCTCATGATCATCCACCTTGGTGAAATACTGGTCCACCATTTCTTTACTAATCAATTCAAGTTTTGAAGGGTCCCACTGAAATTCAGAAAATAAAATAAAACTTAGCATCCCTTAATTTGGACATTACCAATTGAATGCTTAAAAGGACAAAAAGATAAAGGCTTTACATCCACCTTAGGCCTTCCGTCTTTGTCGAACATTATCGCCCTGCAACCCTGCATTTTTTTAGCTTGTCTTAGAAAGATTTAAATGAATGCTGGATGGAGCTGATCCTGAGCCATGATTAGCATGGGAAGTACCGCTTTCTCATGTACACATGGCATATGTGGTGAGATCCGAACCATACATTAAGTAGGTTCAGATTGATGGGCCATGGACAAAAAATCCAACCATTTCAACGATCCAAACCATTTCATTGGTGGTGTACATTCAGTGAGAATAAATTCACTTATTAGATGGTTAAGGTAGTCCAATTGAGCCAATTTTTCGTTAGCAGTCCTTCAATGGTAAAGCCTGCTGGATGCATGGTTCGGATCGTCATACACACATGCCACATGCAGTGCCTTTGGAGGCATTGATCTCTTTCCAATGACGGTAAACTAAAGCAGTTACTAGTGATCAGACCTCATAGAAATCATTGCTGACTGTTCTTCGCAAGGCATGAGAGACCATTCTGTATTCTTGGATTAGGCACTGACTGATGTCTTGCGTCCGTCCTTCTCTGATCTGATCATTCACAAGAAGTAAACTTAAACCATCTATGCCAAAAAATCTATCAAAGGAATGATGGCGCCCCCCTACGCACGTACGCAAGGAAAAGGAGGGCCCCACCATCGATCTGAATCGATGACAATGTCCAAAGAGGGCCTCCTAGTTAGAGGATTGTGTCTTGATTCCTTGGAGTGGATCCAATCGCCATGTAGATCCCGCCATTGGATCTCATGATCGTAGCCCACTACTCTAGATGATCTAGTACTTTGAGTTTTACTCATTATTGTTATTATGAATATTATGAACGGTTTAGATTACTTTGATTAGTTGTTATTTTTGTTACTTCGTATCTAAATAATAGGGTGCGCACATAACGCTGCATTTGGCGTATAGGTTTTTTTTATAAATAAGCAACTCCTTTTATGTTTTTTTTTTCATTGAATATTATGAATAAAATTCTGTGTTTTCCTGCTTCTCTAATTCTCTGAGTTGTGGAAATCCAATTAGGTGTGAAACCCTCCCTTCTTCGAAGGGTTAACTACTGTGGTGCGAAGCAACGCCCATCTCAAATCGCCCCCATCTCCTACCATCCATATTCATCATCTCCCACAGCCATCCACACTTCAAATCCACCCTCTTTTGCAGCCGATCATTCCTCTATAGCAGAATTGCATAATCAGGCCCTACGGGAGGGCTAAAACTTCGTCGAAGCACCGCACACAAACCGGACATCGGATCATCCTGAAATTTGGTGTGTGTATGTGTGGTGTGTGTGTGTGTGGCCCACCTGTGGCCGACTAGACCCAAGCTTGTCGTTTTGGGGTTTGTGGGCCCCACACACGTGCGACAGGATCCCACACACATGCGTCTAGACCCTTCTATTGTCCACACGTGTGGTACATCTCAGGTTCATCTCTCTCCTCTATTTCACTCCTCTCTCATCTTATTTCCCAACTCTAACCCTAGGTTATCATAAATCTCAAGTTCTATTCCCCTTTTACAACCCTAGGGTTTCCCGAATTGAAACATGTGAATCCCTTGGATTAGAGAAATAATCTTTTGTATGTGTGGATGAATCTAATCTCCTTTGATCATTATTTGGTCTATAATTTTAATTGATCCATCCCTAACATGTGTAGGCTTGGACCCTTGTAGATCTCCCTTGTTGAATGCTTGACTTCATGTAGGATGTGGAATTTTTGTGAATGTTTCTAAATTAGTATAATCTTAAGCCTGAAATTCTGCATATTTCCATGTCCTGCATTAAGGAAAAATCATGATTGAATCCTCCGAAGTTCAAAGGGAATGAACATAGGTAGTTCAATTTTCCAAGAATTATCAACTGTTACCGATCTGAGAAAAACTTTAAGACTGGTTGGCGATGCCATCTTCAATGACTTGATTGCTGCAACAGCCCACTTCTCTGGTTTGCTTATAGGCACCTCCGCTTTGTTTATAGCCTCATGCTCCTACAACAAAACCACATTGGCTTCCTCACAGTAATTACCTTTTCAGGCCACATCTCCAGGCAATAACTAAGTCAAGACATTACACTAGATTCTGATGTTATCAATTTACTTACCAGTGTAGATAGAATTTCTTCAACCGTTCCTTTTGAGAAGCATTTATTGATAATCTCAAGTCTGCAGCTTCGTCAAATATTTATATCAGTATAGTAATGTACTCATGAGAAGAAAAGGTGAAAAGAAAACGTTATTTCTGATAACAACATTCTGACCACTAACTTGTGGCCCACCTTTGATAAGCACTATCTTTCTTCAAAACTGGTCTCAGTGAAAACTCATCAATAATCGTGCAGATGCCAGCTGGATCTGATGACTCCACCTTATTCAGTGCTTCTTCCAACAAAGGCAGGTTCTGTTCATTGATAAAATCTAAGTTACCAAAGTATTCATGGGAAGCATAGATGAAGTTAGAGAGATATGAAGAGGGATCTGTTGGAGCCGCATCGCATTCTATTAAAGCTGCACTCATGTTGCAGTAAAAATGAATACATGAAAGTTTAGAATTTACTACTTGGTGTTGTTAATCTTCATTTGCTCAAAACATAATAGAGAAGTAATGATAAAACCATGGAGATTGTCCATACGACTTATTTCTCATGAAAATATAGCTTCTTTCATCTATAAAAAAGAAAAAATAAATAAATAAATAAATAAAGATTGTATATTCTTAGAAAGCCATACCATGGAAAGAACAAAGTGAGTTGCGAGGCCACATGCTACCATTTCAGCTGCATCCAACCTTCTGCTAGTGAGACCTATGTATTCCCCTGGAAGACATGGATAAATGGGTTCATAATTGAAAGTTCCAGCATAATGTAATGTTCAAGGAGAAAGATTTGCCAAGCCCAATATGTCTAACCTGGAACAGGTGCAAGATCTAGCCCATTCTATAAGGCTGGCCGTAGATATCCCATCCCAAAAATCAGGCCAGTCAACTCATCCGTTGTCCATAGTGTCAACGAATCAGGGGCTTAATTTGTTAAGGTTTCTTTATCTGTTCATTTGTTTTGAACATTGTAGAGCACCTCATTAATGTCTGGCCAGATTTTCAGGATAGATAATCTCCGCAGGGGGGTGGCTGTATGTTGGGTTGGCCTTGCCATTAGATGGGATGCCTAATACTCGCGTGTGGGCTTAGCAAACCTCTTAGAAAGAAACATGCTAAAATATGATCTTGATCAACAAAGGATGCTTCTGAAGAATTTTGCAAGAAATCAATGATAAATGTCTCTCTATGATTACCAATTGTTGCCACTGCAATCTTCTTGGGCTGCTTGTGTTCCAATTTCAAGACCGACAAAAGAATATATTGGGTTTTAATAGTTAAACCATGTTTATAACCAACTTTACTAATGTAGTCTTGTCCTGTTTATTCTTGGATACTTCCCAAAATTTCCAGTGTAATCATGTTAATTTTTAAGAGAGAGAGGAAGAGATGAGCATATCATGAACTACATAAAAACAAGTGAGCTTTGGAGAAGATGGGTGTCTACTGTGGATGAAGAAAATATGTTCTATTTTAAGTTCAGAAAGTTACCGAAAAAGCCTGGGAGTCTAGATAGAAAATAGGATGAACCCACATCTGGGAATAATCCTAACAATGTTTCTGGCATGGAAAATACCTGCACATATCAACACGGTAAGATTCTTTATTTAAGAAAGGAGTTTAAGTAACAATAACCAATCAAATGCTGGTGATCATATAGAAAAATGAGAAAATTCAAAGATGAGACCACCATCAAGTGCTTACTTGCATTGTCTATTAGTAGGTTATAACTTAAACCCAGATTCATCGATTATAAGAATTTGCTCTCTTTCATGGAAAGTAAATACCTGAGAAATTATAAGGATTTTGTATAGTGCATGCTCTAACATGTCCTGCAAAGGTATATGGGACAATCTGTGTGAACTGTTTGATTTAAAAGCTAAGAAGAATATCTGAAATAGTTGCTTCTTTTACTGATTGTATTGATTTGAATCGTGTTATACATTGGCCAGATGTAGAGCAATATACCCATTGGTCTTCATATTATTCTCTATCTTATTAAAATTCCACTCATTAAAATTGATGAACTACAGAGGTTCTATGATAACATCATCCAAGGGGGTTACACATGAAACCTAATGCTTAACCCCAAACATGAGAAAGTTTAATTCCTATTTGAGAACATCAGCGTAGTTTGTATTGTTCTTTCAAATCAAGAACAAAGCAAAATGAAATCAGTGGTTGCACCAACTAAATCAATCCAAACATAGCAGCAGGCGTAGGACAACTAACCATTGCTCTAAAAGCTCAAACTGATAGAGGCCCACTCAAGCCCGGTGTGAGGAGTCTCGACAACTAATCACTTGCTCTAAAAGCTTGAATTGATAGAGTATGGTGAATCAATCCCTTTATCTCATAGCCTATGTCCCACTTCGCATGGGTCAAGCCCTCGGCCGAACCCCTCGTGAGCCCCACATCACATGTGTCTCGCCTCACACAGGCCGCCCACCCTAAGTTTGCCTCCGCTTAACACATGCCACCCCACTTCATATGGTATTTTTGTAATATAACTCAGTTTCTTTTTGAGGCATTGTTTGTATATTTAGATGTGGCAGGTGATAGGCACATATATGTTTCAGCAGAATCTTTTCCTATGCTCATAAAAAAAATATAAAAATATAAAAATAAAATCTCAGTTTACCATACGACGACAATGGAACAACATTTTCTACTCTCCAGTGGTTTGGATCAATCTTACCTCGATAGCGGATTGTCCTAGTATGAGGTATGGTAAACCACTAATGCTTCTAAAAATTAAAAAGTGGTACTATAGGGGTAGGATCATGTGGGTCCCTCAAGTTCATTCACTAAAGGCCTGTTTTGGGTTCCACCTAAAAATGAGGTCACCTCGTTTTAGCAAATTGTAATTTATGTATTAAAGATAATGTTTCTTTCCCGTAGGGATTAAAAATAATCTTGATAAGCAATAAACATGATCTCTAATATACAGTTACGATTAACCAAAATGAGATAAAAATCAATTTTAAGTGGCACCCAAACAGGCCCTAAGTATATGCAATATAATTATACAAATGAATTGATATCGCAATTTTATATGTGAAATTATTATTATAGATTCAACACGCGTGTATTGTATTATATGCATGCTATTGCATAAACCAAAAATATAAATCTGTCCATTCTAACTACAAGTTTGTATTACAACTTAACTAAGATAATTGAACTGTAATTTCAGTTCTCTGAAAGTAGTGATCCCAATCACAAATGACCCATGATTTGGGTCTTGCAATTCAGGACTGAAAATGCAGGGATTTTGGTGATTTAGGCAACATTGGTTTGGATCACCCAGTTAGCAATATCTTCAGGCTATAATGCATCCAAGATGTGTCCATCACCCAAATGGTGGATTTTAGAAAAATTAAGCAGGCAATGATAGCCAGATTAGCAAACGATCTCTATCCATTCAGCTCTCCAATTTGGTTTCCTTATAAGAACTGAAAAGTATAATCAGAGCCATTGATTTTCTTATGCAAATCTCAGTTAGGTATCAAATCAAATCAAATCAAAATACTATATCATTTCTAATCATATGTAGAAGGTAGAGATAAGTACAGCATTCTCTGTGACAACTCGGAACTTGCCGTGCATGGATAGTCCGGCCCCACCTCCCATCACAATCCCATTAATGAGCGAGACCTTCAACCATGTTTTGTTATTAACATCAAAATCAAATTCACCATTTTAATAAAACAATGAGAGAATGAGACACTTAAAATAAATAAATAAAAATAAAAATAAAAAAGCCTATTATTGAAATGCAACTCACCTGAGGCTTCTTGTTTGTCGCCAATACATAATTCAATTTCAGTTGTGTCCCATAGTATTTCACACCGGAACTCCACTTACCTGATGCACAAAGATTAATACATTAAATGAATGTGAACGAACAGATGTTTTCTGCATCTTTGGTGATCGATGGTGGACGGTCAGAATTGCTTATTCAGATGGTGGCCCACCAGAGGAATAGTCCTCGAGGACGGTGCAAATAATGTAAAGTAAATACACAGATAGTTCTACCCTCAGACACGAGACGGACTGTAGTAATATCACCACCAGAGCAAAATGCCTTTCCATTTCCCTGCATCCATGGGATAAAATTCATCTCAACATGTAGCATTGTAAAAGCTACTATTCCTAGAAAGGTACCTAGTTATAAATATTGGCCATGCTATTGAAAGGTGTACGTCAATCCAGACCGTCCAAATCGTGGGTCACAATGTGGATGGAGCCTAGCAGGAAACCTAGACTGATCGAATGATCCAAACCATCCAATTGGTGGCCGTAAAAATGGATGATTA
The DNA here is from genome assembly GCA_021015155.1 of Magnolia officinalis. Classification (NCBI taxonomy): domain Eukaryota; kingdom Viridiplantae; phylum Streptophyta; class Magnoliopsida; order Magnoliales; family Magnoliaceae; genus Magnolia; species Magnolia officinalis. Next base: position 127,088,639 of record JAJHSJ010000001.1, on the reverse strand, counting down.
AAAAGTAGTGTCAGCCGTGACATTCAATGAGAGAAATCATGGGACTCGGATTCAGTCATGACCCCCCTCCAGTAACGACGCCGATACTGGCTGGAAAATCTCTGTGGCCACTATGATGCATGTGTTTTATCCACGCCGTTTATCCATTTTTCCATCTCATTTTAGGGTGTGAGTCCAAAAATGAAATGAGGCTGATGCAAATCTCAAGTGGACCACATCACAAAAAAATAGTAGTGATTGATCACCCACCATTAAAATTTTCTTGAGAGCCACTAAAGTTTCACATGTATTTTCACTTCATCCATATCTATCACCTATAATCAATAGGTTAGATGGCAAATAAATAGTACAGTGGGCCCTAGGAAGTTTCTAATGGTGGGTGTTCAGTCACCACTATTTATTATGGTGTGGTCCACCTGAGATTGATATGCCTTGTTTTTGGGCTAGTGCCCTGAAATGAGCTGGCGTGGATAAAAAGAAATACATAATAATGGGGCAGAGACGCCCTACAATGATGCATGTGCTTTATCCACGCTACTAGCTCATTCGAGGGCATGAACCCAAAATAAGGAAAACCAAAATCTCAGGTTGACCACACCGCAGAAAAAAGAAGTGGTGATTGAAGGTCCACCGTTGAAAACTTTCTAATACCCACAGTAATATTTATTTGCCATCTAACCTGTGGATTAGGTCACACGTGGAAGAAGGGAAAACACAAAATATCAGCTTAATACAAAGCTTTCGTAGCCCTCACGAAAGTTTTTAACGTTGGGTGTTCAATCACCGCTGTTTCCTATGGTGAGCTCTACCTTAAATTTGGGTCTGCATCATTTTTGGTCTCATGCTCTAATATGAGAGGGGGAAATCGATGGACGGCAGGGATAAAACACATAAATTATGGTGGGGCCACATAGCTTTTCCAGCGCCGACCAATAAGGAGGTGGGTAATGGATGGGGCACTACCACATCTGCTCGGTGTGATTTTCAGACCTTGGGAGATCCACAAGCCTACATTTCACGATAGACCACTGTTTTAAGAAATGGTGGTGACTCTTCAACCGTAGATATGACAGTCTCAAGGCAGTCCAGACCGTCCTAATCTCTCAACCAACTGCAGATGTAGCATCACCAAAAACCACCGAGAAGATGATAGTAACGATCTTTAACCATCCATGGAACAGCCATCAACTGAATGGTTAAGATTTCTTGATCAGTGTGATTTTACAGATATATGATCCATCCACTGTATTTATCATAGTTTAGATGGTCTGTAATCTGATATACCATCTATCAACTGGATGGTGGGGCCCACAGAGCTTTTCCACCAGCTATCTGGCTGATGTAGGGGTCACCAGCCAATCCGCGTCCTCTCGCCACACTCCCTTGTATTACAAGCCACTTCCACGTGCAATACACGTGCCACGTACAATAGTAACATCTTACCAGATTCGAAACATGTTACATCCACGTACGTGAAACATATGATGTTTATATATCACGCTTCATATTCCCACCCATTACGTACACTAATTATAGAAATGCTCCGGTTGCTCCTACTTGCATTGAGACAGCTGGACAGTCCAATCGATTGATCCATACCGTTCCTTAGGTCCAAAGTACAGTTCACAGGCCATCATGAAACATATCACACTAATCTAACGGATATTAACCATTTGACCAATGGCTTTACATATGGACAATCAAGATCATTTACAGAAAATAAGTCTAACCAACGATCTGATCAATCAATTTGTCAAGGTCCATCATGGATTGCTTATGATTCTAAGGCAATGGTTATCATCTCACCCATGGATTGAAAAAAGATAGTTACAGAATACAAGATGATCTGATCAGTTTGACTTTTGCACAGTAGCCAACCAAATGTGTTTTGAACTTAATGGACAGTTCAGATCAATTGATTGGACCATCCAAGTGAATGATGAGATTAGGATCATTTTTAGGGCCTGTTTGGCCAGACTGATCCCACGGGAGGGATGGGATGGCGATATCCCGGGATATTCATGACGAGCCAAACAGACCCGGTGAACTTGTCCCGGAATATAAGCAATCCCATGGATCTTAAACAATTCACTGACATCACCATCATTACCTTAAAATTGATCTCATCCCTTGGTTGGACGGATTGGATGGTAAAATCCCGGGATATGCCTGACATGCCAAACAGACCCAATGGACTTATCCCGGGATATAGCAATCCCATGGATCTTAAATTAATCCACTGACACTACCATCATTACCTTAAAATTCATCCCATCCCTCCTAATCCCATGGGATTCACCCGCCAAACAAGCCTTTAGCTTTTAAGAGCACGGAAGCATCTCTTTATATTTTTAATACAACATTTTAACATTTTAAGAGTAGGTATGTTTATAATTACCTTCAAAATCATCAACTTGACATTTGAGTCCTTCTCATATGCTTGGAACGTGTCCAATAATTTAGAAGCCTGACATCCAACATTCAATGATTAGGTTATATATGTCAATAAATATTCAATAATTATTCTTTCAACATTTTTTTTATTAATTTATAATATAAAAAAAAAAACTTATTATTCTTTTAACATGATATTAGAGTAGATTAAAACTTATACATGTAGCTAAATGACTCATACAACGTGAGTCATGTGCATAGTAACATCAACACACGTGTGTGTACAAATAAAGATAACCACGCACTACCTTGTTTTTTTTTTTTTAATTATTATTATTGAGAAAACCTATGAAAGTAACTTTTGTGGCATGCTTGCTATGCAAGTGTAATTAAACTGGAGAGGGTCTCAACTACGATTAGTTGAGGTGTGGGACCGGCCGTGGTGTATGTATGGCATCCAACCGGTCTTGTAGGGTCACTCCATAATGAAAATAATAGGATCTCCCAAAGGTTACAATAATTTTGAGGTTACTGGCATTTTCCCATTAATTTTTAGAATTAATTACAAAAACTTGCCTATCTTTTAAGTTTATTTTTGAATACATGCTATATTTAGAAATACTTACAAATATGTGCGTTCAATTTAATAATGTGCTGAAAAAATAGTCTGTTTAATTTTGACTAAGGATTTATGAGAGCGTGTTGTTGTCGGTTATTATTCACAGTTGGACTCCAATTTTTTATTCTTACTTTTATAAATGTGTTTGGAGCTCACCTTTAACATACAAAGTTATCCATGTTGTCCATTTATTTTATGAGGCTATTTTACGGACCAATCACCTATGTGGTAGAAACTAGAAAGGTTTCAACGGTGTTCATCATTCGGATTTGATTTTATTGTTGTGGGCTGCATTTAGCTGAAATGTGGTTAATTTTTTGTGTGAAGCCATAATATAAGTTGCAGTCGTGATTGAATCCCCACCATTAAAAACTTTACGGGCGCCACCACAATGTTTATTTTCCATCAAACCTGTTGATAAGGCCACAAAGACCTAAACGAAGGGACCATACAAATATCATCTTAATCCAAACTTTTGTGGCCCATGAAAAGTTTTAAATGATCGATTATCACTGTTTTCTGCATTATGGTCCAATGAGATTTGGATCTATTTTATTTTTTGGACTTTGCCTTAAAATGAGTTTTCAAAATGGATGGACAACGATGAATATAAGTCCAATACATCAAGGTGGGCCCCATGGTCAGGGATCCCACCCACTTCAGTGGATACAATTAAGATCCACCGAAGCTATGCATGCTACTGACAACATGTAATGGTGACGTGGCAGGTGGCCTTTAAAAGGCGTGACTGACCCACGATAGGTGGGGCTATCATGATGTTTATGAGAAATCCACTCGTCCATCGGTTTTGTCTCGTCATTTTAAGGCATCAGACCAAACAATCAGGGGAATATGATGCTAAAGTATGCCACATGGAGGGAAACAGTGAAAAGGAGTTTGTTACTGTTTAAAACTTTCTGGGCTCCACCAGATGTTTATAAGCATCCCTATGGGGCCTACTGTGATGTATGTAACTTAAATCTACACCGTCCATCCATTTTTATAGCTAATTTTAGATAAGATCCCAAAAATGAAGCAAATTCAATTATGAGGTGGACCATACCATAGGAAAGAGTGCTGATTGAACTTTCAGACATTAAAAACTTATTACGGTGCATCTTTATGTTTTCATAGTGTTTATTTGTCATCCAATCCATCACATAAGCCTAGGTGAAGGGAAATAACAAATACTAGCTTTAGCCAAAACTTTTGTTGCCCATTAATGGTCGTTCACAACGTTTTTATAGTACAGTCCACCTGTTCGCCACCATTTTTCTGGTATAGTCCACCTGATAATTAGATGTACTTCCGTTTTTAGATAATGCCGGCACTACGGTAAGAAACCATCATTGGGTGAGTTTGAAGTCTCACCTAATCCGTTCCCTCTCTCTCTCTCTATATACGCTGCCAACTAATCTGAACGGGCTGGCTGATGTGATTTCAGACTACTTTTAATGATGTGACTACTCGACTTGTCCATCCTTTTTTAAGATGTAATTTCAAGATAAGATAAGAAATCAGCATGATATGAAATTTAATTGGATCATACAATTGGAAACAGTGGAAAGGGGCCCTCAATTGTTTAAATTTTTATAGGCTTCACCTGATGTTTATATATAATTCAAATCGTTTATAAAGCAATCAAACTGTTGATAAGGTCATTATCACTGAGATGACCGAAAAAAGATTTTTTTTTTTTTTTTTTTTTTTTTTTTTTTTTTTTTTTTAAGCTTTATTCGAATCTTTTATGGTTGCACGAGTGTTTTAACGGTGGGTATACAATCTCCACTATTTTTTTTGTTGTGTAGTTCACTTTGGCTTTGGATCTAACTCATTTTTTTTAAGTCATGCCATAAAATGAGCGGTGAAACATATGGACCGGGTGGATTTCTCACAAATGCCATGCATGGTGATCCTCACCTAGCTTCGGAACACCAATGTAAAGTCATCTTCTACTTTAGTTTGAAATGAGGGGTATTTTTTACTTTCAAGAATATTGTTGTAAAACCGTATGCATATGAGGCCGACAGTTATGCCACAATGATGCATTAAAAGGTAGACGGCTCCCTTAAAATATGCCAAAAGCCAGAGTATTTTCAAATTTTGATTAAAAGACAAGCAGGTTTTCAGAAATAACTCTTTTTTTTTTCTTTTTTTTTTTTAATGATGTAACAAAATGATGTTTGAATAGACATGACTTTTGTGCGAAATCCTACTTTCGTGGGCTGACCATGTAGGATGGATTGGATGACATACAAACACTCCGGTAGGCCCCACATGCAGCTAGTCGCGGGCTGTTTCATCCACACACGTGTGTGACACCTTCCAATTAAAGTGCGCCAAAATAGCTGAGTATTGTCGAGTGAACCCGGCCGGGCTTGGATCATAGGTCCTCAGCTCATGTGGATCCAGAGCCTGATCAAATAGCTGATATTACTGAAAAAAATTAAAAATAAAATTAAAATGATGTTCTGTACGTACCATTGAAGGTGAGATTGCATTCAGCTTCTCAGGCCTATTTAGTATCAACGTCTTCACGCCCGAGTTTACTTCTTCCAGAATCTGATAAATCACAGCCATGCAATTGGAAAATGCAATTTAGATGGTATCCAAACGGCCCATATCTTTATACATGTATGCCACAGCAGTCTGTCGATCGGACATGTGCAACAATTCAGAATCACCCCACCATCCATCGTGCACCCCTCATGTGATTGACTATCTCTCTCAAAAACCATCATGGTAGGATGATTCTAGTCGTCCGATCGGATGATCCCAACCTACAGATTAGTCCTCACTCAACAAGAACCATGGTCGGGTCCTTACTCTTACCCGGGTGGTAGACTCCCTGGAGTTTCAACACCGGGTCAAGGGTTCGAGTACCCACGGTGGTGAAATCCCACGGTGTGCGTGTGTGGGGTGTGTGTGCGTGTGGTGTGAGTGTGTGGGGGTGTGTGTGCGCGTGTGTAATTAAAAATAAAAATAAAAAAAAATAATAATAAAAAATAAAATAAAAAATAAAAACAAGAACCATGGTCCATAGAGCTACCTCATTTTGGCTCCCATAAAGGAAGGTAGGCCCATAGAGCTCGTGCAGTAGAGAATTTCGGCCTGAGGCCTTGAAATCAAGAAAAAGTACCTGGTTACTAATTTCTCCGGGGAAGGCCATGCCAATATTTCTCTTCTTGAGGAATTTGGATGGTCGACTGGAGATGCTAAAACAAAGTACATGTCATCACATATCCTCTCTTTTTTATAGGGCTCACAACATGGAGGCGCTGGGATCCACTGAGGTGGGGGAATCCCTGACTGTGGGGCCCACATTGATGCATGTTACTTCCATCCATCTGTTCCGAAAGATCCCTTTAGGGCATGAATCCAAAAATGAAGTAGATACAAACCTCTTATCGACCTTACATCCATCTGTTCCGAAAGATTACTTTAGGCCATGATTCCAAAAATGAAGTAGATACAATTCTCATGTCGACCACACCACAGTAAACAGTGGTGCGTGACCATTAAAAACTTCTTGTGGGCCACAAAAGTTTTGGGTCAAGATTATATTTGTGTGGTCCCTTCATCCAAGTATTTTTGACCTTATTAACAGGTTGGATGGCAAATAAACATTCTGGTGGGTCCCAAGAAGTTTTTTAATGGTGGGTATTCAATCATCACTGTTTCCCATGATGTGATCTTCTTCATTTTTTTTATCAACACTAAAATGTTCTTTTGAAACTGATGAACGGCGTCGATGTAAGTCATATGCATCACAGTTAGCCACACAGTCAGGGATCCACCCTGAAAGCCTGCCCACAAGCATTATTTCTTTATTTCTTTCTTCTTTTTTTTTTCAAATAAACTAACCGAGTGTCATGATAGGTGAGGATTCAATAATCAAGGTGGATCACCTGGATTATTAAAAAAGAAAAGAATGATTTCTTGTCAGATTGCACAAGTAGGGGCCATTCGCTCGTACTCACGTAGACACGAGTGATACTTGTGTAAGTTAGGGCAGGCTCCTCAAGCTATCCCAACTCAATAGATTCCAAAAATTTAAGTAGATTTTGATTCAAAACTCTGGTGGACCATACTTGAAAAACTAATAAATGACCATTAAAAACTTTTTTAGGTCACAAAAGTTTTGGATCAATCTAATCTTTATATTTTCCCTTCATCTAGGTCTAGTTGACTTTATCAACAGGTTGGATGACGGATCTGCTTATGGTGAGCTCAGGAAATTTTTAATGGTACACCTTTATTAACCACTGTTTCCATTGGTGAGATCCACTTGAGATTTGGATATGCATAATATAACCACTGTTTCCAGTGGTGTGATCCACTTGAGATTTGAATATACTTAATTTTTTGGACCACGTACTAAAATGAGCTGTAAAAATGGATAGACAGCATAGATATATAACATATTATCAATGTAGGCCCACTGTGGGTGCTAGGTGGGTAACACTCAACGGACCACTGCTGAGAAGGATGGAGGCGGTTGCATTTTAAAGCCTTTAGCAGGAACTTCCGGGGAATTACGTGGGGCTTACCTATATTTGTAAGATATCTACCTCATCCATCGGTTTTTCCAGTTATTTTTTTTAGGTTAGGGGAGCCAAAATGAGGTAGATCCAATGCCTATTATTGAAACCTCCCTCATGTCATATATGCTATTCATAAAGTCATTCTTACTAAGACAAATTGAAAAAACAAAAATAAAGTTTTGGATCAAGCTGATATTTGTCTATTTCCAAACTACTAATCTAATAGTTATGATCATCAAATCTAAGTGATTTGAGGGGATATGCAATCAAAGATAGACCCCACATGCTGGACGGTCTACACCGATGCTCGGACCTCTCTAGTATATATACGTTATACACGGACTGTTCATTTCAAAACCAAAAATCAAATGATAAATCAGCATGGATTGTCCATTTCCCAAACCACCAATTTGATTGTTAGGATCATTCAATCAAAGTAATTGAAGGGGGTGGGCAATCAAAGGTGGGAACATGATGGACTGTCCATATCAATGCTTCGACCTCTCCAACTAGAATTTCCAAAACTAGTAATATGATGGTTAGGATCATTCAATGGAATTGATTTCAAAGGGATGGGCAATCAAAAGTGACCTCTAAATAGACTGTTTGGCATCAATGTTTAGATGGTTTGAACAGATGCAAGTCTATGTACAGTTTTATTATTATTATTATTAATTCATTAAATTGAGGGCGCCATGTGTGCCGATGCATATGATGGGACCCGTCTGCCAAATGGATAGATGGTGATAACCAATCATGACTCTGCCAAATGGATGTATGGTGATAACCAAATGATGACTTTTTATTATGTAATGTGGATAGGTGCAAACAAGCCTGTCCACTCCTTTTGGCCAAAAATATGGACCTCATGTGTGTTATATCATATATGTATGATGGACCCATTTATCGTGATTTGCATGGATAGTGATAAACTAAATGATGATTTTTTATAATTATTATTATTATTATTTAATGTATGTGATGTTCAGAACATGTGTAAATAGATCTGTGTCCTCTTTTTTAGACCCATAAATGTGGGCCCCACATGTGTTAATGGTGGATCCATTCGCATTAATTTCATGGATTGTGAAGGACCAAATGATGATTTTTTTTAATTTTTATGTATGTGATGTTTGGAATAGGTACAAACAGTTCGACTACGTTTTTTTTGGACTCATAAATGTGGATCCTGTGAGTGTTGATGTGTATGGTGGGCTTCATTTGCTTGGGGTTTGATGAGTGGTGCTTGAAACATGTACAAGCTCACCATACCCACCTTTGGACACAATTTGAACACAGAATTTCACACTAGTATGCAGTAGCATAACAAATGTAGGAAAATGAGTTATATATGAAAAATAGATGGAAAAACACGAACTCTATTTACACAGTAAACACATTACTATGCATATGGATTCCTAGCAGAATACCTTCTTAGCATTTCTGGTTGGAGATTTTTCTCACCCATAATCAGAAAACATATATTTGATGCTGAATCATGTGATTTGAAGATTGAAATTGGCAGGTTATGTTGTCAAAGCATTGGAAGTGTTACTGAACATCGAGACACTCTATCTACCACTGAGTGATGAGTTGGAACCCAACACAGTGAAAAGCCAGCCATCTGTTTTTAGCTGATGAAGAAAAGGTCAAGGGCCAAGACACTCATCACGAGGAACCTTCTATCTGTGAGATTGTCATTCTGCTATCAAGTACATTTCAAAGGTTTTCCAATCAGAAAGAATCATTAGGGATCACAGTCGATTCCACCATTTCAAAGATTGCTGGTGAGGTAGCTGAATCTTCAGGTTTTTTACTGTAATCTTTTAGGATCAACATTGTAAAGTTTCACATTGGACAAATCTCATAGCAGCCCACCTTAAATACATTTTTATTTCCATCTGGTTGGAACTAGACCAACCTGACCACCCAACAGAAACAAGGTATCAAGCACCATTATACAGACATGTACAAACAATACAACCTTCATTTGTATGAGAGTATTTCAGAGGTAACTTTGTCGAGAGGAACAAACTTCTTAAATTCATCCATGATACACGCCCATGACAACAACTACATGAAACTAGGAAAATCAATTATCAAGCAAATCGTGCCACATAACTCCAACTTTACAAGATGGCAGTGCAATCAGCTGTCCAACGTCATATGCCAGACCCAATCTTTCATCTATATGGCCAAGGCCCCAGTGCAGATGGTTACAGTATCAAAGGTGCATTGCATGTTGGACATCATATAGAAAGCCACTCAAGCTTTGCTATAGCTGAGACAGCTAGATCGGATCTGAGTGGAAGCTTTAAATTTTTCCATCCTCATCGTCCACCTTGGAGAAATACTGATCCACCATCTCATCATTAACCAGCTCTAACTTAGAAGGTTCCACTGCCAAATCAGCACCCAAAAAAAAAAAAAAAAAACAGGGGCCATGCCCAGAAATTCATCAAATATGGTAAAGGAAAAGAGGGGATAGGAGATAAAAGAGATTGTTCTTCAACCTTCGGGTTTTTTGTCCTTGTCCAACAGTATAGCCCTGCAACCCTGCAAGAGAATGTTTTTTTTTATTATTAAAGTTCAAATAAGGAACAGAACATATGAGGATAATTGCTAGAGATTGTTTTCAGGGAGACCTCAAAGAAATCCTTGCTGACTTCTCCTCGGAAGACGTGGCAGCACATTCTGTACTCTCGGATTAGGCACTGACCGACGCTTTGCAACCTTCCTTCTCTGATCTGGAATTGCATGAAGGTAGTTTAGGACAAAATGAGTAGAATGCTTATATTTCAGCAGTAAGATGTTGACTTGAGATGTTCTAGGTAAGGGTGTGTTTGGTTGCACACCAAATTTCATAAAATATCATGAAATTTGCACCAAAATAGACTGATTAATCATGAAATTTCATGATATTTGATGCACCCAAACGCACCCTAGAACACAGAGGAGTCAGTATGGCTCTAGACTTGTTTTTATGTACCTAAATAACTGCCATTTCGATATTTTGATGACAAGGTTTGAACTCCAGATTGTATATAGCATGCATGCTTAAGCAACAGCTGAGTACCGAGATTTGGAAGTGTTAACTGTTTGTTTTAAATACAGTACATTTCTTCTTCTTCTTTTTCTCACTTCTGCATTTGGTCAAAGTTTCTTTTGACTTTTTAATCATATATTTACATCTGAAGCAACTCCATTATCTTCTGAAGGCCAAACCATATCACTTCATTACTGGAACTGAAAGCTTGCCTTCTCTAAAAGCATCACATCTTTCATGGCTTTGACTCTTATTGATCAGGAGACGCCTTAGGCTCTGATCTTATCAACTGACCTGCCACCTTGGATTTTTTTTAATTATCTTTTTGGATGGAAATCAAGATCTTTGTTGTCAACTCCTGTGTGGGATTTTATTTAATTTTTTTGGTTCCGACTGTTTTGGTGATTTTCATAAAAGTTATCCAAATAAACCATTATACAGACACATGAAATGGTGAAGACATATTGTAAGCGTGTGTTGAAACCTTACCGATCTAAGAGAAACTTTAAGACCTATGGGAGATGCCTTCTTCAGTGACTTAATTGTCTTGGTGATCCACTCATCGGGTCCCTTTGTAGCCTCTTTCTCCTACATCAATCAGACACCATTACCATGCCTAACATCCAAGGTATGAAGAAGGGTTAGTTACGGCCATTATATAACGGTAACATGGCCACCGTTACACAAAAAATGCCTTGTAATAGCCCATTACGCCCCCTGTAACAGCCACAACGGCCTCATAGAGGGAGGGAGGCAGGGAGGGAGGGAGAGAGAGAGAGAGTAATGGTGATTACGGCCGTATCGTAAGGGTAACAGTGGTAGCCATTACCGTCACCGTTAACATTACGGAATACATTGCTAAATCTCTCTCCAAGGCTAGAACATCAAGAAACCAATAGAAATTGAAAATGAAAAGGTTAAAAGAGGAAAGCTTTCAAAAAATCATTTTCTACATAGAAATTCTTCACTTTATCGATAAAGGGAAGCTTTTGCTTCATCAACTTACAAGTGCAGATAAAATTTCTTCAACTGTTCTCTTGGAGAAGCACCTGTCTATAGTATCCATTCTGCAACCACTCCACAAACCATCAACATGAATCAAAGCAAATGCTGTATCCAGGTCATATAAAGGGAAGTCACAAGTAGTACAAATGTTTATGGACTATAGTTATCAATGACTGTTAGATGATTGCATCTACTGGGACTTGGGGAGATCTTTGCCCCTTTTCATCAGTTGTATCCGTTCTTTATTTTTTGCATAAACCTGTCCTTCATCATCATCACTCCCCGGCTATTTATCATCAGATTTATTTAAAGAAGAAAAGAGAGAAGAGAGAGAGAGAGGAGAGAGAGTCAATGACAGCAACTTTGGTGACTGATGCCTAAGGGTGACAACTTCAACATCCCTATCGACTTAGTAAATTTGGCCTTGATGGAACAGATACTGCAATTATCTTTGCATGGAAATCCAACTTCAGTTTACTCAAAATTGTTAAAGAATAGAATGTAGAAAAGAGGATAGAAGGAACTGAAAGTAATGCTTTCCCATGACAGCAATCTAAGTAAATAACAAACTTACCTATAACAAGCACTTTTTTCTTTCAATGGCGCACATTGTGAAAACTCATCAATAATTGCAGAAACAATGTTCAGATCCGCTGTATCCACCTTAAATAGTGCTGCTTCCAGCAAGGCAATCCTGTTACTGATAAAAGGAAAATTACAAAGTATCCCTTGTAACCATGCTTAGGAGTGGCAACTGTGTCAGGCCATGCCGGGGTTTGCCCCAGCCCACCCCTCCTGCCCTGAGCCCTTGCCTTGGCCTTCGCCCTACCAGGTCGTCAGGCCAGGACTCTAAGGCTAGGACAAGCTGGGGCCAGCCTTGTAAGGAAAGAGAGGATAAAAAAGGTGGATCTCATATGGGTGCATTATCCTAGCTGTCCCCAAGTTGGGTTGGATCACGTAGTGTAGGTGACCTGCCCAAAAAATATGCCAATTCACAAATTGCATGTACCACAGCTCACAAACACAGTGAACAGCCAAGAAAAAACCGACCAAGTTTTTCTTAGCTGTCCATTTGTTTCTAACACCATGGCCCACATTTTGAGTGATTTCACCTGTGCATCGGCATGGCCAGACCCTCAGGATGGATGAACTAGATTTCACACTTGTGAGCAACAGAAATTGGATCTCACACTTGTGTGCAGCACAGTGCATGTCTCAGTAACCAATCCGGGCTGTGCTGACCACTCAATCAGCCCGACCCAGGCACCAGGTGTGGATGGCCTGGCTCTTGGGCCAAGTTAGGGGCCCAGGCTCTGGCCCATTGCTACCCCTGACATGCTGCTTCTAGGAGCAAGATGAGATATTTTATTATTGAACACGTTATCCCCAGAAATAGACCCATGTTGTAGAAATCATGCAGGTCACTAAAACATCCTTGTTTGCTAATAGAGGTATGCCGACTAAGAATATGGATGAGGAATGATAATATACAGCTCTCATTGCAGAAGTTCTTTGTCGCTCCAACTAAGAACATGGCAAACGTGTGTGGCGACTGGGACTATTGATCTAGACTACCACCATGTGCATAGCTATGTACAGAGAGAAGAGAGGATTGGACTCTGGTATCGATTGATCAGTTGCCTGCAAAAGGAATTGTTAGAACTGCCGATGTTCAACCAGCATAACTCACAAAGACTGTATGTTAAGAGTTGTACAATTGTCGTGGTATAGAGGGAGCTGCATAGAACTATGAAGAAAGCCGCATTTTAGCGTTGCTCATAAGTTTTCTTTTTTTCTTTTTTTTTTTTTCCGAGTTCGGTCCACATAAGGTGACTAGTAGAGCGGATAATAACATTGGCAAATGCAATAAGAATATTCTTTTAACAACAATTTATTTATTAAATTATTAAGAAATTGGCAAAGATTGCCCCAATAAAAATAATTTTTCTAAAACAGATAATTTTCTTAGGAAAACTTGTATTTCATCCTATCTATCAAGGAGGCATATACCTTGGAAGAGACAAAGTGTGTTGCGAGTCCACATGCAAGCATTTCAGCACCATCCAACCTTGCACCAGTAAGACCAAGATATTCACCTGGAAATATAGATTTGGAGAATTAATTATATAAGTAGTTGAAACTTGGCAGAAATTCACAAGGTCTTCCAAGATTGTTGAAAATATGTCAAGAAACGATCAAATTTTAAATAGACCCAAGTCATAAAAATAAAAATCATGAAAAATAACAATCAGACACATCTAACACATCTTGAATGTCTAGTGTAGAACAAGCATCTATGGAGAATGTGCAACTAGAAACAAGAAACCACACAAGACAGCAAAAATGAGCCAGAATCGATCGAGCATAGCTTAAGGAAGAGTACTGCCGAAGACGATAACGTGGCTTCCTCTTTTGCCCCTTTTCATAGAAGTACTGAGAAAGAAAGCATCCAAAATAAAATAAAATAAAAAGCACTCCAATTCCTCAATAAAATGTCACTCAAGTGATGTCGGACTCAGTTGGGGATGCCAAATGCAACTACACAGGCATTCGCATCTACCAATAAATACATAAGGGCATCTAGATAGCACAAGGCTATGATGATAGTGGTGATGATGTAAGAGGCATCTACCCTTAATTAAGAGTAGAATATCAAGTTACAGCAGTTTCAAGCAGTGCTCAAAAATGCTGTTGTAAAAAGGTAAATTTCCGAAACCCCTTGCAGCCCAAATATTTATTAAGAATTATACCACAGACATGCCTTGAAATACTTTATTAATTTTACAACAATCTGAAATTTACAGAATATCTGGTGACAACTTCATGCATAACTAAAGCTCATAATCATTACGCATGCAACTATAACCAGTATCTATGTTGCACAAGTCAAAATATCAGCATGGTAGTAACAAACGGTGGTTTGGTAATGTCTTTTTTCAGAAATGATTTCATCTGTTGATATCGCAAGAAACTTTCAACTTGTTTGGTGTCTTCCATATCAAGAGACAGTGGCAGAAAGTTGTTGGCAGTGTGCACTGTGCAGCTAACAGTTAGTGGGAGATGCTAGAAGATATAGATTAAAGAGTGTAGCAGAAGTGCAGCAATTTAAGGTCTAACCTGGTGGCCTCAAATCCAGTGTGTTCCCAGCTTAATCAAACCATGTTTAGGTGAAATATCACATCAAGAAGATAGCGACAAACCATAAAAATGATTTACTATCAACTCTGTAGATAGGATGCTGACAAACTTGCAATGGCAGTATATTGCACAAGCTTCCTTCTTTTTTTCTCCCTTGATAGGTAGGTTGGATTGGGACAAGCTTGAATTGCAGAATCGCAGATAAGAAGCGGGAAGTGGAGATTGATTGAAGTGGGGTGTTAGAAATCAATGCCAATTTACTTGTAAGAAGTTGAAGATGTCAACTCCAACTTGAATCCTCTCCTAGAATTTTGGATGTCAAACAAACTAAAACATAAAATTTAAAAATATTTTAAATATATATATATATATATATATATTATATATAATATAATATATATATCTATATAAATATATATATATATATAATATATATATATATATGATTTTATCATAGTTATCAATAAACCAGGCAAATTCTTCATCAAGCCAAATTCCCATAAGATTTTGAATGAGAAGCCAAGAACTGAAAGGGTCATAGATCACTTCATATATAGATGATTTTTGACAACAAAAAACTGAACTAAAAGAACCAAAAATGTCTTCTCAACCCCCCATGACCAAGAAAATAGCCAAATACTAAAATAAATTATTATTTCATTTTGAAATGAGATATTCTATCTGTATTAAAATCAGCATAGATAACAATAAAAATTGTCATTGAAAGTCAACTCTGTTGAAAATGTTACCAAAAAAGCCAGGGAGCCTGGACAGAAAATAAGAAGCTCCCGTATCTGGGAAATGTCCCAGTGCTGTTTCTGGCATGGCAAAAACCTACACAAAATTGCCTATAGATCATGCACTTGTCTGGTGAAAAGGAAAAATGGCACTCTAAGAACACGAGTATGTGATTACTTCAATCACATGTTAGAAGAGTGCAACTATATATTACCATTCAATATACCCTATTCATTTAGTATCCTCTCTCATTAGATGGGAAACAATAATCTGAAATATTTTCAATAGAAGGTAACAGGAACTTGTGGCAAATGATAGATCTAACACTGAAATCAATAGCTGGAACAGGCTATGATGTCGATAAATAGATCTAGCAAATTTTAAATTTCAACGGTCAAGCTTTACGCATTCTTGAAGCACATACATTTCGAACATGAAAATATATTAGTTGGACTTCATTGCGGAAATGTATAGCCTATCTATCATTCTCTAGATGATGAATTAATAGGTTCCTGTTTGAAATAAGAAACCCTGAGAGAGAGAGAGAGAGAGAGAGAGAGAGAGAGAGAGAGAGAGTATCAGTCTTTTTTCTCCTTTTTTTCTTATTCTTTTTTTTTTTTTTTTTTTTAAAGAAGGAAAAACATCACATTTTAAGGAAAACAAAGGTAATTAAAATGATAGAAATATTCCAGCAATGGCTTTTGAAATGGCTCAAGTGGGCAACTCATGATCCAGTGAGTCATCCCGTTTACATGACTTCTGTAGCAACTATGTTGGCTATTAGGGATACAATCAAGAGGAACAAAAATGAGAAGCCATGTAGAAATCAACATAAACAAATATTTAGGATATAGAACACAGTCATAGAAAGTTTATACAAATGCAGGAATCAGAGTTCACTCCCGTGCAGAAGTTAATACCAACTTGCATATGTTTTCTTCCTTTCATTTTAAACAATAGATCTATTACAATAAAAAAAAGGAGCATGAATGTGTATTTTCAGAAGTGACTTCCCTAAAAATAAATCCATAACCCAAAGAAAAATAAAGAAAGATCATGACACTGCATACATATTACCCAGCAATGGAAGAATGTCAATTGAACCCAAAAACAGCAGGCACCAGCGTGCAATACAATTTTACCATAAGCCTTCATATCCAACATTGGTATCTGATGCAGGGAAAAGCGTGAAATAATAGTGAAGAAGATCACCGTCTTCCTCAAGTAATCAAGACCTTGAATCCACAAGGCAAGTTCTTGAGTCCACAAGAAGTAAGGAGGAATTCGATTAATTTAATTGAATAATAATCTAAGATTTCTCAATTACATCACTTATATGAATGACCCCAAA
>JAJHSJ010000001.1:126927114-127071704 GCA_021015155.1 Magnolia officinalis | reverse complement strand
ATTTTTGGATCAACCTGATATTTGTTTTGTTTCCCTTCATCCAGGTCATGGGTCCTTATGAACAGGTTGGATGGCAAATAAACATCACGATGGACTCTAGGAATGTTTCAACGGTGGGCATCCTATAACCACTGCTTCCTGTGGTGTGGTCCAATTGAAGCTTGGATCTGCCTCATTTTTTGTCACAAAACCTATAATGATCTGCATAAATGGACGGACGGTGTGGATAAAACCCATACATCATGGTGAGCCCCACAGAGCTCCTGCCTGGACCGAGTCCCTCTAGGAGGGGGCAGGGCGAATCCGCTTCGTTCTCATTCACACCAGATGTGCTGCTTAGACAATTGGAACATGTGACCATGTGGGCCCTCTTTATTTAATGGTGAAAGGATAAGAAAATAGAAAACGTACATGATCCGAGTATCCCGTGACCAAATCATAAACCGCTCAGAACCAAATGCGTCGACTTTCAGGAGGTTTGCTAAGCCCACACGCTGTGGTGCCTGCCCCGACAGCAGGACAAGCACACGTGTCATATGGAATACCGTGTGAAAGATCCGAGCTTTCCATCAGCTCGTACACATTTTTTCCATCTTATGACCTAAAATTTAGGGTGTTTCGCTACTTGGATGGGCCATACTGTATCAAAAAAAGGCATCGCTAAAAGAAGATTTTTCTAGCCATCCATTTGGTTTATAAACTGTGGTCTACACAAAACGACTTGATTTTTAGATCAAAAGATCTAAAAACTATAGTCCACCTTTTGCAGTGGTCGGATCTTATATAGACACTCCACCTTGACACTTTGTTTCGTACGGACGGACAAGGCTCTACACGCGTGTGTGCTTAGCTGTCAACTTCTAATAGTGGCCAATTCCTCGGGACGCGTATTAGTTGGTGTTGCCCACACTGTGGTGATGTGTTGGGCGCAGTGGGGCCCACCGTGATGTATATGTTTAATATACAACGCCGTCTATCCATTTTTCGTACTCATTTTAAGTCATGAACTAAAAAATGATGCAGATATAAATCTCAAGAGGACCACACCAGAGGAAAAGGTGGGGATATGATACACCGTTGAAACATAGTTAGGGCCACCGTAATGTTTATTTTCCATCTAACTTGTTTATGAGGTCACACAGACCTGGATGTAGGCAAAACAGAAATTTCAGCTTGATACAATACTTTTTTTGGCTCCAATGAAGTTTCTAGTGGCGGCCGTTCAATCACTACTGTTTCTTGTGATCTGGTGCCCTGAGATTTGGATCTTTTTCATTTTATCCCTATGCCGTAAAATGATATGTGAAAACGAATTGACGGCGTGGATGTAAAAATAAATAATAATAATAATAATAAAACATGACTATGGCCCCACAGTGCCCAACACATCTCCTCTGCGTCGCGTCCAATTCCTTGGACAGGCGTCCCGATTTTTCATACGGATAAGGGGAACGATAAAATGCATCCGAGAATGCGGTAATTATTGATGTTTACGTGGAAACCGTTCACCTGGTGAGACTCCACATTTTCACCGTACATTCCAAGAATCATCTAGATCAAAAACTTGGTGGGACACACCGCAGGAATACATGTACAATCGTTCCTAAAATCTATACCTATATTGTCGTGGACCATAGGAGTTTTGAAATGACTAGAGTTTCCGAGTATATTTTCATCCTGGACCCCACCTTTCATCTGGAAGTTTTTATGGTGGACGTCCCCTCCCCCAACTCCCCCCATTGTCCCCTTTGGTGTGGCCCTGCAAGTTACGGATCAGACTGGATTTTGGGATCCACTACTAACATTGAGGGAAGCATCTAGTCAACGGATTGGATGCAACTCACACATCAAAGTGGGCCCCACACATCTCAAACGTGTCCCTACTTCTAAATGGGCAAGGTGGGGGATGTGAAGAATGGCCGAATATTGCCCCCATCACGAGGCTCGACCCCAAATACTTGCACGCACCATGTTGTTGGTTGGTCGTGGTAGATACAACCGATACCACAGTGTACTTCCAAACGTGTCACATTTTGACAGTGTTAGATTTTTCTGATTATCACAAGTTCCTGCATTTCCTGTAACAATCCAGATTGATCAATGATGATTTTACTCCTTTTGAATAGTGATCGACTAAATATTAAAAAAAAAATAAAAATAAATTAAGAATATACATGAGTAAGTCATGGGGCAGCTCACCCGCCCACAAACTACAGCTACTATACACATGAGACCTTCCCTTCCTTCTACGGTCTGTACGAGCTAGATGTCATTATCCGTTGAAAAATATAAAAATATTGAAGTAAAGTTCCTTGGACAGCAAAATCGATCCATCCAGACTGTCAATTTGGTCCACACGTTTCATGGGCTACAATGTGAAAGTCACTGCAGTTGGATGATCTAATCTATCCATAAGTTAACTTATCAAAGCCATGGATGGGATGCTTAGGATTCCCATATGAAAATGGTTTATTTAGAACCATGTTCAATCCAAGATTTATAGGCCAAATAGTTGATTAGCCTATATTACATAAATGATCTGAACCTTTAAAAGCACTTGGTGGGTCCACCTGAATTTTGAAATGGACTGATATTTGATTTGACCCTCATCAAGAAAGACACACAATGGATGGTCTGGATGTCTGAACCGCATATCGGGGCCTACAGACTATTAGAAAGTTTCAATGGGCGGGCATCTACTATTAATGGATTGGCCTGCCTTTCAGGCCCACGGCCCACCATTGGATGGTGCATCTGATTAACCGAGTTGATGTGTGACACACATAACGCTGAGCCCACACAGCTCGACCTGGTGGGAAGCGCCCACGAGGTCGACCTCATAGTACCTTTTCCCAATTAACTTGGAAAGTTTCAAATGCAACCGTTTGAAAACGTTAGGCAACTCACATCACACCAACATCCGAACAATTCAGTTGGTGTGGCCCACCATAGATAGCCCAGAACGCAGAAGTCCCACTGATCAAACAATCTGGTGGGCTCCACTTCTAATTGGGTGGACAGTTCAGATTTTACAAGGGATATTCCATTTAGGGGAATGATCACATACCTTCAAGCTGTTAGGACCCACCATGGTGTGTGAGTTACATCCAACTTGTCCATTAAATGCATTCCCATATGGTAGGTCTCGAGCCCCAAAATCATTATGATCCACTACTCATGTGGACCACACCAAAGAAAACCATAGAGGACATTGTGGATGGAATGTAGGGTCCACCGGGTTATAAATAAGCCATCCAACTCATTAATCAGGTGCGCCGCCCCAACGGTACGAAAGGAAACAAATTCAGGACATTGAAGAACTATGATGGGCCATGACATCAGGGGTGGGCCCCACAAAACTCTAACTACCATACGTCCAAACGAGTTGCATCATCCCCTTCCATCAACCATATTATAATTAGTAAGTATTCTCCGACCCACCGGAAGAAAAGATCAGATAACTATCATCATCAAAAAGTCAAACCAACGGCCAAGAAAATATCTCTGTAAAAAAAAAAAAAACGAAAAAATAAATAAATTCAAATGTCTAGAGCTTGCTTGTGGGATACCACGTCATATGTAAAAACACAGCTTGCAAAAGCATCTTTGAGTTTCTGACTTTGAATTCTCTCTCTCCTATATAAGTTTCATGAGCTCTCCTCCTTTCTTCTTCTCCACAAACCTAAAAAGAAATAGAGAAAGTAAATCCCACCAAGCCATGGAAATTCCTCTCTACTTCAGGTGCCCCATTTCAATGGAGCTCATGAAAGATCCCGTTACCATCTCCACAGGCGTCACCTACGAAAGAAAGAACATCGAAAAATGGTTCTATTCCTACAAGAAGAAGACATGCCCCGCCACAATGCAACTCCTTGACACCTTCGATCTCACCCCAAATCACACCCTCAAGCGTCTCATCCTCTCCTGGCAAGATCATGACTCCCCCTCATCATCTTCACCGCCCAAGACAATCGATCACGATGAATTCATTGGTCTATTAAGAACCATCGAATCAGCGCCATTCAAGGTCAGCTCCCTCAAGAAACTACGATCGATCATTGAAGAAAATGATGAATTCAGTGCCAATTTTGTAAAGTTGGGAGGAATCGAAGTATTGAGTGGCGTGATTTTTCAAGTCCTCATTGAGAGCTCTGACTTTGTAATGTTCCGAGCTTGCGAGGAGGCGGTCGGGATCTTATACCACCTCCCCTTGTCTGACAAGGCATTGATTCAGCTGGTATCAAAGCCCGAGTGCATTAGATCGATGGCGATCATGCTTCAGAGGGGAAGCGCTGAAGCTCGGTTGCACTCCGTGACCATTCTACAAAAGATGGCAAAGATGGAGGGCGATTGGAGCTGGGCCGTCAGTGATCTGGACATGGATATCTTCAAGTTCTTGTTAGAGCTATTATCAGATGAGATCTACACCAATGCAAGTTCATGCGCTTTGGATGTCCTCATCGAGATCTCCAGTTCGTCACGGAAAATAGATTAAAGGCGATTGAGGCGGGTGCTGTTTGTGTCTTGATCGATCTCCTCCCTGACACCAACCGCTCCAAATGCGAGAAGATGCTGCTCTTGATTAAGTTGCTATGCGAGTGTCCCGAGGGTCGGTCCGCCTTCGCCGATCATGGACTGGCGATCGCGGCCACATCTAAGAAGATACTACGTGTTTCGGAATCGGCAACAAAGTTGGGTGTGAAGATCTTATGGCTAATCTGCAGTTTTCTCCCCAGAGAAAGGATTTTGGAGGAGATGCTGATGTTCGGAGCCGTGAAGAAGCTTCTGGGGCTGTTGCACATCAACGGCCGATCTTCAACGAAAGAGAAAGCCATGAAGATCATCAAATTGCATGGGAATTCATGGAGGCAGTATCCTTGTTTTCCTTGTGAGTTGAGGGATTATCTTAGATTAGTGCCAGATTCTCTGTAACACACCCTCTCTTTTTTGATACATGCACTTTCTTTCTTCTTTTTGTAATACAACAGTGCAGAAGTAGCACTGAATGTATTAGCAAAAGAAGAGAAAGGGGTGTAGATATTGAATTTGTTGTTGTAATAATGTATGATTATTTTTTAAGATTTTTTCTTTTTTCTTTTTTTAATCAATGCATGCTTGTATGTGTAATACATACCTAAATCATGAGCTTTACTAAACCCACGCACCTGTGCAAGATATTTCTGAGATCCAATCCATCCATCAGAACGATACCGCTATATTTGATGCTGTAGCCAACTAGTCAGGTTGATACACTAGTCGGCTCTGAAAAACTAACGGAAATTTTCTAACCCATTCACCTGTTTCCAATGTTGAGGCCCACATGCTGATTGGGTCGGGAAACATCATGTATATATAAGATCGGACCAACCTGATGGATGGATTAGATCTCGAACTTATATGCCATTCTGGCCGGCACATGTGTGGCGTGTATACCAGCTTTATTGCACATGCATTAATTATATGAGAACATCATCTCATACAAGTTGAAAACGATCGACCCGGTCGCCGAGTCAGGGTCCGATTCACTGCGTCAGTTTTGGCTGGGCCTAGAATCATCAGCTGTGACTCTCTCTCTCTCTCTCTCTCTCTCAACGAAGCCTTGGACAAAAGTAAAGAGACTATGCTAAGTATAAGTTAATGGATCAGCATTGTATTGGATAAAAGTGGAGAAACTATACTAAGCTAATCTAAGATAAGATAATTTCATGTGGGATGAAATGATTTAATAAGCAAGGTTGAGTTAAATAAGAGATTTTGTATGTTTAGATCAACGATGGCTTAGAGCTTTTCATTCTCTTCTGCTCTTATAAACTTGATAGGCAGGAGACTAGTGTACACTCTCCTTAGCTTTTGGGATTGATCAACTGATCAATTAACAAACTTTAGCCTACTATGTTTTTTAATTCAAGAAGTTGTCAGCCTGACAACACAATGTGTTGTCGTTATCTATTTGTATTTCTAGTTTTTGATATCTTTTTCTTTTTCTTGCGCTACTTATGGATCTGCAAATGTGTGCGGCCAATAAAATTACGCCATGCATGTTTCAATCTACATTATCATCTTTATGTTACGTTTGGTTACATGTGCTCTATGAATGTTATACATATGTATAACAAATATCCTGTAGCCACGTGTGATTATTGGGAGAATGACCGCCTCTACAATTTCAGTCATGCGTATCTGTGTTATAGCATTGTTGTACATCTCCAGGAAAAGTGTCCTTTAAATCTTTACAACCTCTCTTTATGCCGTGTGAGCAATTTTTCTTGGCATTTTATACAAGTGTGCTAGCATTTGGGAATATATTATTTACTAGATTTGGCATTGACAGGCCGGGTGTAAACAAGTAACATTGGACACTTTTACCCTTCTAATTAATAGTCTTCACAACATCGGTCAAGACAAGGTAAATTTGTCATAAAAATGTAGATGCTTCTTGGTAGGGAATTGCTGAGATTTTTTCTCGTAGGGGATCACATAGATTGCACAATCTTCCTTTCATTTCTTTTAATGCATGTAGCTCACATCGACCTCTCTTCTTTTCTAATTGGGCAAACAAAGCGTCCAATTATGAGAATTGTGTAAGGGGACGCACCATAATGACTATGTGATATTCACTTCGTCATCTATAGTATCAACTAATGTGAGGAAACCAACAAAAAAATTAGGTGGATTGGGGAACTCAAGTGGGTCCAAAAAAGGGAAATAACGAAAATGAGTCACCTACCATTCCTTTCTTTCCGTGTATAATATGTACTTATGCATGGCACCCATCTTGTCTTTTGCCTCCTCCCAATCTCTTTCCCTTTTCTCTCTCTATCCCCTTCTTACTCCATGTATGCCACGCGTTATACCTCATTGTTGGGTTTTTCAAAATGTTAGGGACTAAACAAGTTTTTAGAAACTCATATATTAGACTTTAGTACTATGTAAACCTATTTAGATATCATAAGTTTCTAGAAAAAAAAAAAGACACAAATCTTATGGCTAGGATTATCTTGATCAAGGTGCTAATAAAACTATCAATTTGTCGACAACAATCCTTTAATGAAAAGGTCTCTTCCCGATTCATCCTAAATCAAATAGAGCAATGAGAGCCAAAACGTTAGGCCTATAAAAGGGTAAAAAGAGAGGCACCGATAGAAGTCTCGTATTGGTTTTTAGTGCACAATTCCAACACCCCTATAAGACGAGCACGAAAAACAATTTTGCCCATAATATTAGTCTTGAGAGAGAAACTTTAGGATTAAAAAGGACATTTCAAGGGCATTTCAGCATTGTTGAGGATATTTAGGAAATTTGAAAATTGTACTTGCTAAGATTTTATCTGCTTCACATAAAGATTACATGGTCTATTTTAATAGAAGTAGCCCAAACCCTTTCCCTCACTTTCCTGCCTGTATCACGCACCCACCCTTTCCTACAAGTCACTGGCACCATCCCTTCTCTCTCCCCTACATGTGATGTGACCACAAGTAGCTGTGGACAACCTACCCACGTAATTATGGATCACAATCCTCAACCGCGGCATGTGCATGTGCAACAATCAACTTCTGTCATCGTGTTGTGCTGTGTGAAACATCCACTCCTAACATAGGTGCATCCCAAGATCTTAAGCCCTCATGAAAAAACTCAGTCTAATCTTCAATTAATGAGTGTCACACCATATGGAACAATGGAAGAGGAGACAACAACCATAGGTTGTTTGTTGGGCGCACCATAGTATGTATATTTCATTCAATCCATTCATTAGGTGAGGCTTAGACAATTCAAAATTCATCTAATAAAAAACCGTGAACAATCATACCAAAATCTTAAAAGTTTTAGGAATGATTTTACATCGGTTCCCTTGGTGTGGCTCATTTTAGTCTTTTATTGCTTTATTTTGGGTTGTATAGTAATAATGAAAAAAACTAGCCCAATGGACGGAGTGGATGTCACCTTCAGAACAAGTTGAACTACATAGGGTTCATTTGGCACCGTGGATTTGGGGGAATTTGAGGGGATTTCGAATTCCCAAGTTACTTGGCGGTTGGCACCATAAAGTAACTAAGGGTTTCAAATCCAAGGTGAGACCTTGGATTACATCTAAAATCATTCTCATATTTGCATATGTAACATGTGTATGGCTAGACTACTAATCTATTGGACATATGACCCACTAATGATATCCTAAAATAATTAGATTATCAATTGCATCACTATAATTACTTTAATATGACGATTAGCACTGTCCAAACATTGTCCATGTAAATCAACGGTTAAAAATCGTTGGTTAGTCACTTGGACATGATCTTGTGCTTGTGGCCCATCTGAGACTTAGAATTTTCATCATTTTTTGGCAAAGTATATATTTCAGTGGGCTGGCTTATTACAACCATTATGTCAAAAGTTACCTAAGTTCACTAATTAGAGATATTAAAGTTGATTTAGTAATTAAATTCAAACCCCTGCAAACATACTATGAATAGCTACTTTTGGATTAAAGTTGATTCTTAATCTAGGTTGCCAAACACACCGAGAGGATTTCAAATCCAGGGGGTTACAAATTCAGGGGTTTCAAATCCATGCTCCCAAACAGGCCCATAGAACTTGGGCATTTTACTCGCTGTATATATACAACAGCCTTGTAGAGGGCCCCAGCAATTGGTAGTCAGAGAGTCATCAACCTAGATTAATTTCAATGGTACATTGGTAGAGACTTCCAACCTAAGAGTATTTAGGTAATTTGCAGGTTTATGCATTATTAGTCATTAATTGTTTAGATTCTATCATGTCTTGTGACGACGCTAATGTTACTTGTTCAAGCACTTTTTTGCATTTAAATTTTTTGATATAAGTAGCTCGCACCTACCATTGGATCTTGTCGAGTCCATGTCCAATTCTTCAATGCTTAGACCTGTATCAGTTGGTAGTCAGGTACCCATCAGGTATTTATTGAGTATTTGGATCTAGATTTCAAATTGGGTTTGAGAATAATAAAAGCATTTATATAGTTGGGCCCATCCAATGAATAGATTACCTTGCACACGTGTGCTACTTTGACACATATATGTTGTATAAGTAGACTATCTTACATTTGTGTGGCTTAAGAAACATCGTGTTATTCAAATCACACACGTACAGAGAGAGACCTGCTCACTTGTGCATCTTCTTAGGACAGCACCTTTGTGTACCTTCCTAGGTGAGCAGCACACGTGTCATGGGCACAAAATCTGAGTGGTCCATATGATGCAGCACCTTTTGAAACTCCCTAGGACCAACTTTCGGCCTGATTCAAAACTCCGGTGGGCCATAGCAAAGATAGAGGCAAATCAAGGGAGGAGACTGTTTCTATTTTTCATGGCCCACCAGAGTTTTTTATCAGGTTGAAAGTTAGCCTCTTGGGTTTCATGGGTGCCGTATTACATGGACTGTTCAGATTTTGTGCCCAAGATACACGTGTGAAGGTTG
Organism: Magnolia officinalis; assembly: GCA_021015155.1. Lineage (NCBI taxonomy): Eukaryota > Viridiplantae > Streptophyta > Magnoliopsida > Magnoliales > Magnoliaceae > Magnolia > Magnolia officinalis. The sequence goes on along the minus strand of JAJHSJ010000001.1, from coordinate 127,062,251 downwards.
GCAGGTGAGCATCTCTCTCTGTATATTTATGAATTTTGAACTGTAAAAACAAAACGAACCTGACCCAAACCCAACTGGATCCAAACTAACCTGTCTTTAAACAGGTTCATTATATGGACCCGAATCGTAACCAACCAGACCTTGGTTTTAATCGGATCCAGAAGGTGAGACCTAAACCGACCTAACCCGATTTCTTAATAGGTATAAAAGATTGGATCCAAACCCATTAACATCCGGTCGGGCCCATCAGTATCTGCAGGTCCCGGTACCCATTGACAGCCTGACTTGCCATACCCACCAGTACTTGTTCAATGTTTTTTATTTATTTATTTATTCGCTGCAAGAAAGTACTCTCCATTGAACCTAGACATCCACCATCTATGGCATGGTACAAATGAACTCTCGAGAATTTATGGGTGACAATGGGCTGGGTATGGACAAGGCCCGGCTCAACCTTCAAGAAAGGCTAAAGCCAGGACTAAGGCCAATGTCGGCCAAGAACAACATGACTGAGCCCGATTTGGTTGGGTCCGGGCCTAATGCCGAAAATGGTTAAAAACCTATATTTCCTATTTGAATGTTCCTAATACATCAGTTGATCAAGTAGGCCATATAGAATGAAGTCAGGTTGTGCCAGGTGGGTCAGAATAAAATGTCTTGAGCCAAAGACCGGCCCAAATTTTTATGGGTTGTTGCCTTTAAGGTCCAAGTCCAGCCCATGAGCCTAGCTAGTGGGTCCATGCCCGGTTGGGCTCGTGGGGCTCATTGCCTCCCTTTTGATCCTGTCGACGTCATGTAACGTGGAATTATAATTTATTTTGCCTATTTCCATACATGATGATCTAGACCATCCATTTGGTTATCTATGGTTATCAATGGGCCGGGCTGGCCTCGGTCGACTCTCCTAGTGAGACGGGGGTAGGAGCCACCCCGAACATTCCCTGGCCTGAAAACCAATCTAGTCCACTCATCACGTGGCCTACTCATTGTAAGAAAAAAGGACGGTTACGAAAGTATGATCAATTGTCCATACGTTATGTAGTCGTTTAGGTGTAGTTGATGAATAGACTGGCCTGTCTTTTTGTCAAGGCTTGATACAGGTGGGCTTCACTTGATGAATATTTCACATGTGAGCAAAATATATATATTTCAATGAGCTTATTACAAATAAATATATTAAAATTGATTTAGTAATTAAATTTAAACCCATGTGTACTTTTGAATTATAGGAAATTTTGAATCCAGGTGCCAAACACAACTAGATGATTTTAATTATAAGGGCTTCGTAATGGAGAGTTTCAAATCCATGCTCCCCAACGGGCATAAGATTAACACATGCGGGAGAATGCTTCTCACGAGGAGAGATTTAAATGGAACCTGCGGCACGTGCGCACAAAATTCACACTTGAGATAGACATTTACGTGACGCTGACGTCCCAAAAATCAGCTTTATTCACTCCACTCATCAGGTGGGACACAATCGCATGAGTTGAGTATAGTTGAAATGAAAAAAGAAAAAATTTTAAAATCAACAACGGCTTAAATTAAAAGTACATCTATGGCTAACCTGATGAGTGGAACAATATGTATCTGGGGTCAGAGAATGTAATTGTTAACAGAGATTCTCACCTGATACATGGCCTGATATCTCACACGTGTGGCCTTTCACCTCTTCAATCTCTCGTCGCGCGAATCGCTTTTGCGTTTCTTTATGTAAATATATAATACTCGAGTGGGAATCTCGACTCACATTGCTTTGGAGCGAACTAAATCAGTGGTCCGGCGGACCACCAAATCGGGCGTTCTCTTTTCCAAACCGGAGGGCGATGAAAACCAGCGCAATCAGCACATCGAGCTAAAGCCTTGAAGCGCTCTCTGCTTCCGATTTCTGCAAGAAAAGGAAAAGGTACGGATTCTTCTTCTTCCGTTCCGAAAATGCCCCCATCCCAGTTGATAATTTCTGCCATTTGTTGAAATTCAGTCGCTTTTATTTGTATTTTCCGTGTTCGTTTTCACTATCTAATGAATTATTAGAAAAATATGTGAAATTACTTCTTTTGATTATCAGATATGCACTAGATAATTGGACACTGTTTCCATCCCCAGCACACGTGCGAAAATTCCAGCGCCGTGCAAAAGGTGGGCCCCACCATCAGGCGGGCCGCACCGGAGGAAAACAATGGACGGTTTAGATCATTGGACCTACCAACGGTCCGAGTCAGTGGACCAGTCTGGCGACTCTGGCTAGCCCGATTTTTGCGCCAGTTGATCTTCATGGTGGGGCCGCCTTTTGCACGGCTCTGATGCTGTACGCATGCATGTGGGTGTGTGTGTGATCATTCCATCATGTTGGTGCCCTTCTTTTGTTCCATTCAATGTTTATAATAGTATTCATTTTATTTATTTATTATTATTTTATTTTTTTTGTGATTGGGTGGTTTATATGTGGCCCATTTGTTAAGTGGTCCAGATTTTCGATTTTTGCGAACTCGGTTCGTATTGTATCCTCTTAATTTAATCAATGGTCTGTAATTGTTACTCTGTCACTGACCATTGGATCGTTTTTTTTTTTTTTAAGTTCAAAGACCTGTAATCTGCACTCCTAAATTAGGGATGATTATTTTTGCAATAATTTGATCTCGGAGTAATATAATAAGGTGTCTGAAGTTGATGAAAGCAGAAGTATGTGATCCTTAGGGCCCGTTTGGCCGGGTGGATTGGAAGGGATTGAATGGTATTAGGGTGGATGGCATGGATTTCAAGGTAATGATGGTGTTGTCAGTGGATTGTCTGAAGATCCATGGAATTGTCATATCCTTGGGTTGCTATATCAAGTCTGTTTGGCACGCACAACCAATCCGGGGATTGAACCTTCTCATCCCTTCCAATCCCTCAAACCAAACACGTCTCAGGCAAATTTGAACGGATCAGGCTGGATTGGATGGGATTTAAAGGTAATGATGGTGTTGTCAGTGGATTGTATTAAGATCCATGGGATTGCAATATCCTGGGATCAGATTACCCGGTCTGTTTGGCATGCCCGGCCAATCTCGGGATTTAACTTTCAATCCCTTCCAATACCATCCAATCCCTTCCAATCCGCCTGGCCAAACGGGCCCTTAATATTTACCAAATCCTTCGGTCCTGAGCTTGTACAAGTGGACCACGATTTCGTGGAGACCTTTCCCATGGCATATGGATCATTGCTTCATTTGCATGCTACTAGTTGAAGGGTTGAGATGCTAATGTAAACAGGATCAAGAGAATGAATGATGTACTACGTGACACATATACATTCCTAGCATGGTTGGACCAAAAGAAGGCCAAATAGAAGTGGAAGTAATCCGTCAAATGCAGACCTAGTCCTATGTAGGGCATGATGTGATTGGGCCCCAGGCATATCCGGATAGGGAGAAATTGTTGTTTGAAGTGTGAATTGTAAGTCGACCATAACTTTTGATCTGAGTGTCATTATGGGATGCATGACCCAACAATCTTTACCGTAACAGGCCATCCGGGTCAACCAACCCACAAAAGTGGGTCACATCTGTCCATTTCGCGAGAAAATGCACACTTTCAACTCAAAAATAAGATTTTAGGGAAATTTTACTATTTTTAATATTTCCGATTTTTATCTTATTTTCTTATTTTTAGAGTTTTAGATTTCCATCTTTTTTAAAAATTACTTGTATTCATGCTAGGACTCCTCTATTAAGGTTTATCTGATTTTGGACTTTCTGTTTTTGGCAAATTAGGCTTTAGATGAGTTTTACTATTTTGGGTAACTTTCAATTAGAGTTAGAATTTTGCTATTTTGGTTAATTTTGAATTAGGGTTTTATTTTTTCTTTATTATTGGTATAATAAAGAAATCATACACATTAGACAATTATTCAATATAAATATTCGAGTTTTCTTTTTAATTTCTTGTGAATTCAAAGACTAACTTGTGGATTTAAGGTTTTAATCATTTCAGGAAGATGATGATAATTTTTCTTCACTTTTTCACGTTCTTCCGTGTGTTAGTTGTTATAAAAGCGAGGCTTTTCCTCAGTTCGATGTCATCTAACAATTGTGCGGGCAACAGTCCCATGGACGTGCTCCAAGGAACAATCCTATGGCAACGACGGTGTTTGAAGCTTTTCGACGGAAGAATATGCGAGTTATGCAAAGACTGTAGGCAGTGATTGACCGTTTGACGAAAGCCCTAGGATAGACCTGGGTTTGTAATGATGAGCAACATGAGATCAATGATGGAGCTCGTGGTCATCATGTTTGTGGTGTGACATCAGTTTTGAATCGTAGGCCACCACCCGATAATGGTGAATCATCGGCCACCACTTTGATCGCGTGGAAGTTGTTGTACTCGCCGAAGGAAGAGATAGATCTACAGCGTCACAACATCTTTTGAACGAGATGCACCGTGAATCGAAAGGTCTATGATCTTATCATAGATGGTGGTGTGACATCAGTTTTGAATCGTAGGCCACCACCCGATAATGGTGAATCATCGGCCACCACTTTGATCGCGTGGAAGTTGTTGTACTCGCCAAAGGAAGAGATAGATCTACAGCGTCACAACATCTTTTGAACGAAATGCACTGTGAATCGAAAGGTCTGTGATCTTATCATAGATGGTGGGAGTAGTGAGAACCTTGTGTCGAAGACTATGGTGGAAAAGCTGCAATTGAAGACAGAAAGGTACCCCTCTCTGTACACGATTAGATGGATCAAGGAGGTTAAGGAAACAAAGGTAACTGAACGATGTTGTATTCCCTTCCCCCTTGGTAAATATTATAAGGACAAAGTAATGTATGGCGTGGTTGATATGGAAGCTTGTCACATGTTACTTGGTCGACCAACATATAGATACCAGGATAATATTTTTATTTTTGTTAAAGATAGTAGAAAGATAATCCTTGCTCCTATGAGAACGGAGAACCAACCCAAGACTTTTAAAGTGGAGGGACAGACTCTCGTAACTGAACAGGATTTCCTCAAAGATTTCGAGGATATGGGGGAGATCAATGCATTAGTTGAAAAGGGAAAAGACATAGAACCCATGAACACCCAGAGAAGCTAAAACCAGTATTGCAAGAGTCCCAGGGGATTATTCCCGATGAACTTCCCGACGAATTGCCCTTTATATGGGAAACTGCCCTCCATCTTTTTGGTAGTCTTCCATGTGTGATCAAGTGGGTTCTCATCTGGGTCTCTTCTTGTGCACACATTTGGAGCGTGCATGTGTGGGATAAGCTACAATTGTATCAAACTGTCTATCCCATTGAGGAGACTTTTGGGACACTGAGCCATCCATGGTTGGGCCCATCAGATCATTGGTTTGGGTTATCGAACTGTCCTTGTGTTGGGTCGAGGATCATATGATTCCTATGATAAAACCTGATTTATCTATGTTCTAAACAAACGATGAAATTAGTTGAGTGAGTACTGGGCAGGTTCTATGTTGTTAAAAAAATAAATAAATGGGTAAACTAGAAATTTGATCAAATGAATGGGGTTGTTTCATTTATGATGATTTAGGAATTTCCTTCTTTGAGTACTTGGTCCCCTCTTTCATTTCTCAATTTCCAAAGCATCAATTTGGTCAACCTACAAAGCGAAGGCTAGATTTGGATGTAACTATGTTTACATTGAGCAGAATGCCAATTGGCTTAAATGGCCTTCATGCCCAATTTGTCTCTTTGACACATTGCGCACAGTTGTTATTCTGAGCCTGTTTGAGTCAATTTCCACTTTAAAGTCAACACCTTCTAAATACGAACAATGCAATGTCAATTTGTGATGCAGGGAGTACTGGCCAATGCACCAAAAGCTCCAAAGTTGTTAGAGAAGCACCAAAATTTCCCCTTATCCAGCCCCTCCCAAGCAAACCGACCGAATCCTTGTGGGCTACCTCACATTTCACAGGTCCCACAATAGGCCCCACCCACCCTGTGGCCATTCTGTATCTCACAGACCCCACCTCATGGGCCACCTCACTCCAGTGTAGAGATGCACCTGCATCATCCACCCACACTAGTAAGGAGACTCGAACACTGGTCTCACGCTCTGATACCACTTGATGTAGAACCAAAAGAAATGTAATAAAGAGAAGGAAAGAAAGAACTTTGTTGCTATAAGTTTGATCAGGAGAACATAAGCCGAATGAGAATAAGAAAATGAGATAGTTTGGGGATTCACTCACCCAAGGGGTTGGAGAATCACTCACCCAAGAAGCGATAGCCTGGGGACTCACTCACCCAAGGGTCGGGGAATCACTCACCCAACAAGGGATAGCTTGGGGACTCACTCACCCAAGGGATTAGGGAATCACTTATGTAACAAGATAGGAATCACTCAACTCACAAATACAAAGCTTGTACAAAAAAACTCAAAGATTGGATGCCTTTTCATTACATAACAGGTCCTTTTATAGACCAATTACAATCACCCCTCATAAATCCACTAATAACAACCTTGTGTTTTCAATTTATTACTACATATTTCCAAAACAAAGAAACAACTTTCAAAATAATGCCAAAGACATTCCCAAGACATACTTCAATTTCAAACTCTTCCCTTTTCATGCATGTAACATAGTTCCAAAGCCATGCATCATGAATGCACTTGGGCTAGAAATAATGGGCCAAATACCAAGGCTTGAGCCTGGTCGAATGGTTGGGCTTTCTTTTTGAATTGGGCCCGCATCATTCTCCCCTTCTTTGAAAGAACTCATCCTCGAGTTTGAAATGTGATGCATCTCATAATTGACTTCTTCTTTGGTAGTTGATGGTGTAGTCCAATGATTCGCCGTGGTTTGTCTTCCTTTTTTCCCCTTTTGAAGGCTTATGGTGTTTCTCCACTTTTGAGTGAAGCTTGTCCATCATCTCTTTGGAAATCAAATTTTCAACACTGTTACTATTTATGATGGCATTACATACCTTCTTACCACATGTGCAAGATACAAGTACGTAAGAAATCGTCCTCAAGTGCTTGAGTGGCCAAAACTTTGAGAATAACAAGACTTTCACCTTCATTCCGTCAGGTCATTTCATCAAGCATGAGCATCTTCATCATAAATTGGCTCGTCTTATCAAATTCAATGTGGTCTTCATTTACTTTACCTTCATTTGGTCCTGTCATTTCATCAAATACTCCATAGTCATCTTCGTCATAAATCAACCTATCATCGTCAAATTCCATGCGGTCTTCGTTACCTTCAATCGGTTTGATCATTTCATCAAACACTTCATAGACATCTTAATCATAAATTGGAGTACTTGTGAAGTTTTGTGCAGGAAGTCTTTGCAAAACCTCCATCATTTGTTGTAGATTGTTGTTGGCAGGCTTCAATTCCTTAATTTCTTTTGTGAAGGTTGACATCTTGAATTGAAGCCATTTGTTCGGTCCTGTATCCTCTTCCTCTTGCCATAAGAAATCAACTCCTATCTAAGAACCAAACTTTCTCTGGTACCACTTTGATGTAGCTCCCAAATAAATACAATAATGAGAAGGAAAGAAGAACTTTTTTGCTATAATTTGGATCAAGAGTACATAAGCCAAATGAAAATAAGAAAAAGAAATAGCTTGGGAACTCATTCACCTAAGGGGTTGGGGAATCACTCACCCAACAAGGGATAGCTTAGGGACTCACTCACCCAACAAGGGATAGCTTAGGGACTCACTCACCCATGGGTTTGGGGAATCACTCACCCAACAATGGATAGCTTGGGGACTCACTCACCCAAGGGGATGGCGATTCACTCCACTCACAAATACAAAGCTTGTAGAAAATAACTCAGAAATTGGATGCCTTTTCATTACAAAATAGGTCATTTTATAGACCAATTACAACCACCCCTCATAAATACACTAATAACAACATTGTGTTTTCAATGTATTACTACATATTTCCAAAACAAACAAACAATTTCCAAAATAATGCCAAAGACATTTCCAAGACATACTTCAATTTCAAACTACTCTTCCCTTTTTTCATGCATGTAACATAGTCCCAAAGCCATGAATCATGAATGTACTTGGGCTAGAAATAATGGGCCAAATACCAAGGCTTGAGCCTAGTTGAAGGGTTGGACTTTCCTTTTGAATCAGCCCTACATCAATTCGTGCCCTTTTTCAGAAGGAGCCTAAGATGCCATGCTTGGTTTAATGTGTTTTATTTGGTGATGAATGGAATATATGACATTCGAAGTGATGCTTGCATATTTTGCTAATCAACTAACTTGAAAAATGAGAAAAAAAAATAAAAATAAAAATAGAAAACCGGTTTTTTGCTCAACTTCATTTAATGTTAGTGTGTTCCATGTTCCAGGTTGTAAGTGGGCTTTTAGCTAAATGGAGTCGTTGGACAGCAGTGCCATAACTCATGGCCAAATGACAAAAGCTAAAGCTGAGAATGTCGCAGAACAGAAAACAAATGTATATATTTGGGACATGGATGAGACACTAATACTGCTTAAGTCTTTGTTGAATGGGACATACGCAGCGCCTTTCAATGGTTCAAAAGATGTTCAAAAGGGAATAGAAATTGGGAAAAGGTGGGAGAATCACATTCTTCAAGTATGTGACGAATTTTTCTTTTACGAGCAAGTAAGCCTGTGTTTTGTTTTTCTCTACTATTCGGGTTTCCTCATCTCTTATGTGTTTGCATGCATATGTTGACTTTAGACTTTCTGTATATTTTATAACCATCAAATGAATATGGGACTAACTGTCAATTCAAATTGCCATGTGATTGAGCAGATTGAGAATTATAATCAGCCATTTCTTGATGTTTTGAGGGAGTACGATGATGGAAAGGATCTATCGGATTATGATTTCAACAAAGATGGATTTTGTCCTCCTTATGATGATCCCAACAAAAGGAAACTAGCATACCGGCACCGTGTGATAGCACAGAAGTATGCACAGGTGTTGGTAGCAGATAACATTTTCACATGGACATTTCAGTTTTTACATTGAATTTCATGTCTTCCGTATTCTGGTTCTGCTGATTGCTTGCTTCATGGGTTGTTATTGGAAAAATGCTCAAGTGTTGGGGGAGAATAGATTGAATTGGTGATTCACCATATGCTTGTGTGGTATCTGGATCATTCACCAGATTGGTGCCACTGGGAACATGCTGTGGCCGAAAAAGGCAGGCTGGTTCACTCATAAGGTCAAAAGTGTGTGTTAAATACAGGCCATTGTTCTTATTTTTCTTTCTTACCGTTCCATTTTTCTCATATAGCTGTCAGCAGCCTGATTTTTCAGTGAAGACATGTCTATGGTGGGACCCGCCTGATTAATGGCCCGGGGTTCTTGCACATTTGTGCCATGTTGGTGCACGTGCTACAGATCGCCTCTTCAATCTATCCTTGAATGAATCCAATTCAGTCTTATCATAAATTCATTATACTGATCATGGCATACCAGGGTTACTTGTAAGCTCACTCCATCTCTAAAACAATTCAATCACCTTGTGATGTATGTAGGAGGTCAATAACTTGCCATCTGTGAATTTGTTGGGACTGGTTTTGTGACCCAGTTGAGGTCCTATTCCTAGGGTAAAAGAGAAAAGTGCACTGGTTAGAAAGCTAACACCCACTTCCAACCATACTGCTGACCATTAGCTTCCCCCTTCCACTTCTTTCAATAATTTCCATATGAATTGGGGATGGAGCTTTTCTATTTGAAATTGGTTAAAGATGCTGAACCCATAATAGAATATCTGTTCTTGTGATTCAGAATCTTTAGTTTAGGCCTGTTTTGTTCTAATCCTGACCTGCATTGCCCTCTTGGACCTGATCATGTTTCTTTTAAGCTATGACAGTTGGATCGAGTAGAATAATTCAGGTTTCTTGATTACTGCAGGGTTTGCATAGCATGCTCAATCAAGAGATGATTAAGCTCTGGGACAATCTCTATGAATCGACAGATGCTTATACTGATAAATGGCTTTCCTCAGGTATTTACTATCAGTACTATGACTGAGGTGCAAATCTATTGATCTTAGTTGAAACAAAGTTGAATGTATCACCCGATACCAGTACGTATTGCCCGATACTGTATCAGTATCGTCCATGAACGATACTGCTGTACCAGCCCATATTGGCCAGATACGGGCAACACATCCCTGTATCGGTGGTGAACAATTCAATGCGCAATCTCTTAAATTACTTTTGATGCATTTCAATCACAAGGAATTGATAATGCACTCTATGGGAGTGCTACATTTACAGTTCACTTGAAATTGTTGTTTTAGGCTGCCTCCCAAATTTATCATCTATGTTATGTGAAACTAGTCCATTTGTTCTCTATTTTTCCAAAGCCATATGTGGCAAATCAGTTTCTTATTTACTTGGGAGCTTGGACCCCTAAAACTTCATCTATTACACATTAGAGGTTCCAGTCTCTGATTTTCATTTATTAATGCAGCGCGAAACTTCTTAGAGATGTTATCTCGTGGAAACAGGATCTTGACTCCTTGTCTCGTCTCTCCAGAGAGTGCCACCGACTCTGCTGGTGTGAAACATCAAAACCTTAATGTTTTGGTGACTTCTGGATCTTTGATACCTAGCCTTGTCAAGTGCTTGCTCTTTCGGCTGGATGACCTAATAACACATGGAAATGGTCAGTTTGATCTTCTTCTTCTTCTTCTTCTTCCAAGCCATATTGGACTGCAAAGTGAATTGAATTGAGAATTCAGCTGAATCAAGAGGATGGTGTTTCATAGAGAAGATTAACCTTCAAATTGTTGTTATACTCCTTGCAAGTTTTGTTTTTTTTTTGAATTTAAACTTCCTTGCAAGTTGAACTTGAATTTGACATGATTGCCATCTGGAACACGAACCCTTGATATGAGTGCTAAGGAAATCACAATTTGGTTATTTCCACTTTAATTGACCAGTAATTGCAATTCAATTCAATAGTGCCATCCAAACACACCCTTATAGTTTGAATTCGGCATCGAATGTACCCTGTGCAGATGGGAGGGTAAAATTCATCATGGAATTACAGACAGTTATCAATTTCAAAATAAGATTTTAATAGTACTTGTCACTAAAGTCAAAACCATGTAAAAGGCAGGTACAAGGGATCATAATTTCATTCATATCAAGTCATTCGAAAGAGTTTTCTAATTCGTTGATTGTTCAACATTTTTCTTTTCTGCAAAATTGTGTGATCTTACAATATTTACACAGGGCTGGACAATGAAGATTTTTGTTGCATCTTTAGCAATCATCGCTGCGGTATTCTTGAAATCCATGATTTCTTGGGTCAATCCTGGAGTATCCTAGAGTTAGATATTGATAGTTGAAGGATTGAATTCGAACCTAAACAAGAGATGGAAAAAAGTTCAAAAAGCTTTTCTGAGATTGGAAATGAATCGATGTCAGTTTAAGCTTTATCCAATTATCCCTCAAGCTTTTCTGAAATGATTTAAATATTCTAGTTATTTTCCAAAACTATCAAGTCATTACTGATCATTTGAATTTATACTCACAAAAGAAAACCTGTCATTTCCTTGTGAAAAATGCTGAAGAGATACACTAGTTGTGGGTTTTGTTCGCAGCACATGCACTCGAGATCTGGGCCACATCCTATGGGGGCCAAGGGGCCTACTGAAAACTTGCCCTGCCCCAAAAATCAGGCTGGTCATATAGGCCAGGGTATGTCGACAGTAAGCCCTACCTGATGAATGGCCAGGATCTTGCACGTGAACCATGAGGAAAACCTTCAATCTTTGTTGCGTGGATCTCCTTGGGATCTCTTCTTTTGCAGCAATATAGGACCCCATTTCTCAGATTTTAATTATAATGCTTATTGCTTGTTTGGCAGTGTGGATTTAGAGGGTTTTTTGGAGTTTTTTTTTGGTTGTTTGGTTGCAAGGATTTTAAGAGATTCCATTTTTGCATTCTCACCTCAAAGCTGATTTGCAAAATCCACTAGATTCCACAGGATTTAAAATCCATGCCGCCAAATGAGCCCTTTTAATTTTGTTTTTTTGTCATGGATGGAAGAAGTATGCTCAATCTCTAAAGGCCTCTTTGAAACCGATGTTTACCATACAGGGCTTTGGAAATTCTGTTATTTACTGACACATTTCTACCATCTATTCAGTCTACAGCTCATGGGAAGTGGGGAAACTCCAATGCTTTTCTTGGATTAAGGAGCGTTTCAGCGGCCCAGGCGTTCAATTTTGCGTGATAGGAGATGGGATGGAAGAATGTGAGGCTGCCCAAATGATGAAATGGCCATTTATCAGAATCGATCCACGGCCTGACGGTTCTCACAGGTTTCCAGGTCTTACCATGAAAATGGTCAGCCACTATCTTGATGTCATATACAGCACACCTGACAATGAGAATGACAACAAACGGTGAGCCGTACAACATCAGCTGAAATACAATCCCCTTTTATTTTGTAAATCTACTCCTCCCTCTCTCTCTCTCTCTCTCTCTCTCTCTCTCTCTCTCTCTCTCTCTCTCTCTCTCTGCATTGTTTCTAAGTTATATCCGAATTCTAAGAGAAAACAAGAATGGAAGAAAATGCATTATGGAGAGAGGAGAAAGATTCATGGCTCTTGTGGCCATTCATAAGGTGGTGGGATTACTGGTGTGGATCCAACACAAGCAATCATCGTCTTCGTCATCATAAGCCTGTCCTAGCTATGTGGGGCCAGGTCTACGCATCCAAAGTCTAAAGGGTATAAATGGAAATTGAAAAAGATTTTCTATTTTTATTAGGGGAAAAAAAAAAGATTAGAAGAGATTTGATTTGATTAAAATAGAAGGATTAAAAAATGTCATTTTGCATCCTGCAGATAGGGCCCCAACCATCCGTGTGATGGGTCCCGCTGTAGATAAGCTACATTGCACAAGTAGATCACGTGGTCCACATCAGAATATTGGGTTTTTACACATTGAATGTGGGGCCATTGTAAATGTTATTTCTAGTAGGCCTTTCATGCCACCAATTACATACATGGATTGCTTGATTTGTGCAATTTTTCCATATGGCCCATGCCACAGTGGGGACCACTGGACGGATATCTTGGATGATCTTCAGTCTGCACAGGCATGACAAGGGAGGGAAGCCCCAGATGTATCTTAGCCCGAGTTTTAAAATTCAATCTGATCAGTTGTTCTTAACCGTCCAACCACACGACTTGTGCTCTATATCATTTCTGAATTTCTGGAACTACTGTCCATCTACTAGCAATCCATATGTAGTTACGACTCAAAAAAAAAAAAAAAAATGTGTCGTCCGTCAATGCGATTCCCAGCTAGGCTAGATCCATGGTGGGGTCCATCATATGAAAGGTCCAGATTACAGGCTGACCCACTAAAATGCTCCCTTCGTCCGTCAAGTAGGTTTTGCCCCTGGGAGGATGGATGAACCAACGGCAAAAAGGCTCGCCAAAAATATCTACATTTCAACGCCATACATTGAGGGAGGGAGTTTTTCCAAGGGAGGGGCCTAGTAGATGAAGGGTCGGGATCAGCAAGTGGTGAGGGCACGATGGATGTGGGCATATACGCTGGGTTCTAGAACACAATAGGAATATCCCATTTAGATGAACTTATGTGAACGCGGAGAAAAGCCTGCAAAGTACAAGAAGTGGTCCTTCTCTGCATGGGTCTTTTGAGTGGTGTCGAGGTTAGATAGCTACCTAACGTGGACTTTTCATGGACTGCCCTTCTCTCTCCTCTACCTTTACTTCTTTTTAACTTACCTCTCAAAACTTACTCGCCTGCTCATACATTAATTATTGCATGTGTGGGGGCCCACCCATTGTTGGCTGTTTGCCATCCAATCACGCACTCCGTTTCTCCTGATGAGATGACCAAAAATCAATCCCATCCAATCATTATCTGGGCCATATCGTAGGAAACAGTGGACAACCACCCAAACACCACCAAATTAATGTGTTGGCCCACATGGTTGTTGGGTCGGCCTTTTTTTTCTGGGGCATCCAACTTTGATGCTCGGCTGCTCTGCTGGACGATACACTCGTAGAAATCATATTCTACAAGGTTTTCTTTTCCTTCAGTTACAACTCAAAAGCACTGTGATTTGGGTCCACCGTCCATTCATCTAGTGGATTACCATAGATTGGCCATATCTCATGTTCTCTACCACCCAATTAACGCTTCCAAAAGCCCACACTCAACGGATAGAAAGTCATCCACTCGATGGTTGGGCCCACTTCTATGTTGATAGACAATCACAAAAAATACGAAGATAGAAATACCCAATAATTTTTGTTTTTAAAATGATCAAAAAAAAAAAAAAAAAGGCCCAAAGAGGAACTTTTTCACAATGCAAACAAAAGAATCCATTGGAATTGATGGCATCTGTGAGACGTCTCTCTCCAGATTTTCTCAATTATCAAAAAGAACATTGTGTTTAGAAATGATCCGGTGCTACTAGTTGGATCGGGGTAGTTGGACCGTCACATCAACCCATCCAGCCGGTCACATTTGCTGGGTTACCAAGCAAAAATCAGACTGATTCATCTCATCCATTTGTAAGTTGGCCTTATTTTTATAGCCATTCATTTTTATCAAGATGGTTGATGGGTCTTTTAGGATGGTGGAATAGAAGTTATTCTTTGGTACCATTAGTGATCCATGTGTTCCAATAAATAGATGGTACGATCTTGATCATCAATTTTTCAGGCCATAGATCGGATGCGTAGAATTCCTTGATTGGCATGATTTTACATGGTAGCCGCTAAAATATCTGCTGCACGTAATGGACAGTTCAGATAGATAGATTGGACTGTCCAGGTGTCTCAATGCAATTGGGAGAAATGTAACTTAGAGTGCTGTGAGAGCACTTGGATCATTTCTCTTTTATATTGTTGGCTAATGATGAGGGCAAACAGATAAAAAAATTACCACTCTCTTTATAAACTAACTATAAAAATAGGTAATTAAAAAGCCCTTTTCACTAGGCCAAACATCAGTGGGGCCCACCTTTCAGAGATCTAAAACGTTCATCCATTGCCCCGTCATTGATGGGCCATGCCCCAAAATATCCTTCATAGCAATCTTAAATATCTGATCAGGCTGTAACTTTCCACCCACCTCTAGATAGATTAACCGTTTATTTTCGAATTTGGTCACGAGGTTGAACGAGTGGATTACCAGAAAGTAGATAAAGGAGTCTATCAATAAAGTAGGAATTGACGTCAATGCCCTGTTTTTTTTTCCAAATTGGGAAAAAAAAACCATGAAAATCAACGTAAACAACATTAAAATTACTTCCTTTTTAATGTAAAATTGAATCAAAATTATAAAATTATTTCCTGTGGTGTGGTCCACCTGAGATTTTGATCTGCTTAATTTTTGGGATTGCGTCCTAAAATGGCTTGTAGAAACGGATGGACGGAATGGATATACAAGACATCATCAAGGTGGGCCCACTATAAGGATAACACGTAACACCTAATCTGCTCCCCGTTTTAACTCTTGTTATTTCAAGTGCAAAAGATGCCCCAGAAAGAGAGGCGGGTTCCTCTACCACAACCATTGTAGAATAAAGCTTAATCTAATGTTTGTGTGTGTTCCCCACCGTGATGTAGGGCCTGGATCCGCTCCGTCCATAACATGCACCCTTCTAATTTAACAACGTGTTCCAAAAATCTGGCCAAATCGAAACACAGGTGGATCACAAAGGGGAACAGCTAGGATAGGGACGATCACCATTAAAACCTTCCAGATTTTGTTTGGAAAATATCCTTTTCTCATATGCGATCCAATCCACTCATAAGATGCATCCCACCTGGATGAATATACTCGCCCAAAATCACGCTAATCCAGACATCAGGTCGGCCTCACAACATGATTTTAGATTTTTAGCGCATGTTTTACATACTGTGGCCCATATGAGTTTTGGATCCGTCTAAATTTTGGTAACCAAGAAGAAAAAGGAGCAGCGAACATGACGGACGGAGTAGATTTATGAAAAAATCACGGTGGAGCCCAAAAACAAAATTGAAGAATAATCTTTTTATAGAGGCCTCCTGGAAAAATACAAGTACAGTTGAAAATAAAGGTTTGCTAGATCCACACACCTTTACAGACAGTACACGTGCCAACCTGACAAGCCTGTAGGACATTAGGGGTGCATGAGTTGGCACCCACCCTGAAAATTACCCGTCTAAAATTTGGCGGGCCACTCATCAGGTGGGCCACTCCTTCCCATGTGAAATAATGGGTTGATTTTAAAAAATAAGAAAGAAAGAAAGAAAGAAAGGAAATCATACCAATATCCGCATTTGATGTTTACATGTGGTCCATCTCATGGGTGGACCGGCCTGATTTTTGCATGTAGTGACTGTAGTCATGTTCACGGTGGGCCACCTTTATGCGCCGTTGAGATGTCCGTATTGCCAGGTTGCTAGGTCTTTGGCACTCGTGCTGCGTGTGGAAGTCTGTATTGTGCTCAAATGTATCATTGTATTTGAACGAGGGCATGCATCTTTGCAAGAATACAGATGAGGCTATCTATGTATATATGGCATGTTCTTTAAATCTAAACCGTCCAAATAGTAAAACCCGTTCTAGATTTATTATAACCTAAATATTAATCTAGAATTGTAACTATAACTGGTCTATTAATGAACGTATAATCTATGATAATTAAAGTAATAAAAGGTTCAAACTCAACAAAATAACCTTACTTTTCAGAAATACAAGTGCAGCTGTGTGTGGAAGTAGCGAACAGATTTTATTTTATTTTATTCTTTTCTTTTCATTTTATATCCATGGTCCATGTAAATACATTCCCATAGATACATACAAGCACGTGGGGAGCATATACGGTAAACATGCAATTGTAATTAATGCCGGCTGGCAATGATCTAGTCATACGATTGGACGTCTGTGATGAGTGGGGCCCTTTATATATGTACTCGAGTTACAGACCTGTTCGGTCGGGCATGACAACTTCCGTGGTGGGCCCCACTCATAACCACTGCTGGTGATTAATGCAAACGTTGGATGTTCAGAACAATTATATTGTCCTTTCAGTTCCACAATAATTCATGTGTGTGCAATGGAGTTCTACCGTGTGTACTGATAAATAATGTATTTTGTTAGTATGTAAAAACATGAATGGGAGGGAAGATGTTTTGATCATCTAACAAATTGGATGGACGGAGTGGATATAAAACACATACATCACAGTGGGCCCACATAACCATATCAGGACCATATCTGTCTTATCCTAGCAGGGGCTGGACCCACAGAACCATATCAGGACCATATCTGACTCAATCTGCATCCATCATTTTCTGCCTCACAACCTAATATCAAACTCAACAACAAGGGATAAACATCGAGGGGCCTCTTGCTACTCAATCCAGACACGTAGCCACACGTACAATAGATGGCAAGATTTTTGTTATATGTGTGAGAGTAGATTAGGTGCTAGAGTCATATTTGACAGGCAGCTTTTAAATTACCCAAATTATGACTAAATCTATGAAGATTGATGGGGGCGGCTAATAGCTCAATCGATAAAATAATTTTTTTAAAAAAAATAGATAAATTATAAAGAGCTTGATTGTATTAATTAGATATTCATAAAGTACAATCAAAAATTAAAAAAATTAAAAAAAAAAAAAGAAGAAGAAGAAAAAGAAAAAGAAAGAAAGAAAGAGAGAGAGATAAAAAATAAAAAGAGAAAATTACCTACAAAGGTCTGTGCTAGAGAAATCACCGAATGGTCATAATGTAAAGTCAATAAGATGTGATCAAAGATATCTATACTAAGTAAAAACACAGCAATCTGGATATCCAAATGTGAGGTTGTGGATATTTATACTAACCTATTAGCATACTATAGTAGTGCGCTAGATAGTAAAAAAATTAAGCTAAAAAACTAAACTAAGGATTATGAGCTTGTTATGGTGTTGGACAAAGGTGGAGGAAACTATGATTAAATTAATATTGAGGATGAAATAGATAAGTAACATAGAGCGAACTCATCTTTGAGTGCTACTTTTATAGTTTGGGAAGGGGCAGTGGTCATGCATGGTCTTCAGCTGCGTGAAAGATTTAGATGGTTGGTCATACAAATCATTTTAAGATTTCATGTAAGTTCAGCCTATTACATTAGGCCACGTGTATAAGAAAGATCGTATGCTTTCTTCTTACTATTCTGATGGAGCAATGTATGTTAGAAGCTTTGCTAAAGAGTTTTTCCGTCGCTAGACACTTGCTTTTGCAAGAAGTTGCTTTTAGTGATACTCTAACATTTAATGCTTGCTGGAAAGCTGTTTTAATGAACTCTAACATTTAATGCTTCCCACATATATACATTATTAACTCATTGCCTTTGAAGTTCATTTACATAAATCACTGCCGCGTGACATCTTTTAGGCCATTTGATCTAACCATGCATGACGGGTTGAGTGTAAACAAGCTCCATAAAGCTTTTGGTTACATGAGCACCCTAGATTGTGGAAAAATCTCATCTCGATGACATCATTGGAGATCTACAAAGGCTATTCATGCGAGGAGAGGTTGAAGCGGTAATTCATGGAAAACATGCCAACCTGGAATGCATGCGCATGACAGAGTCATCCATTAGGTGGTAGCCATTATGAAGATTCTATATCCTAAAAATAATGACGGTCCTAATGTGTGGCCCACCAAATTATTGGAATTTTATTTTCAGAATAGGGCATTTTTTCATGAAGTCGTGTTTTGAGTGGTCAAGATGTCACATGTGTTCACCATCTTGGCAACTGTGCTATGGATGGCCTCTTTAGGTGTTGTCTGGTAAACTAAAAAATATGGTTGAAAATTAATTTAACTCTCAAAAACTTAGAAGTGCTGAATTTTGGTACTTATAAGTATGAAAATTCTATTTGATAAAAAGTAGTGATGTATGAAATTAAGCACTTTTTTTTTCTTACAAAAATCTATTTAGTAAACACAAACCAAAAATATTTGAAAATTGATAATTTATCATATAGACAACATGTTATTGTCATGCCACCAAATTTAACACACATATGGCCTATTCATGTATACATCTCTCAAATATAATTTTTTAATTGATGGACCATATACTATATTTTTCTTAATAGAGTAATCATAACCTTTCGATTTCGATTGGTATCCCTGAATTGGACAACTAATAAGAGAAGCACAACAACATATCATATTTAATTTTTTTTTTTTTTTTATGTATAGATCAATCACAGCAAGCCTCATGTTGATAGTATTGTTAATCATAAAACCAATGGACCCACTTGTACAGACGAAACCCCTGAGATATGACCCATACTCAAGTGGAGCATCATATAACTCTCCTTGTTGAGCAATGACTCACAAGGCATGATGACATAGCACACTAAGCATATATTAGGCCATTTATCTCTAGAGTCCCACCTACAACATACTTTTAATTCAATGACCTTGAAAAAAATGCTTTCATTATAAGAATATTCTCATCACCTAGAATAAGTAGGTTACACATGTAAATTTTTATCTATGCCATAAAAAAATTTCCTCCATCATTCAACCATTGCTAGGTTAGGCAATCACAACCATCCCATTGATGACATTGGATCACCACTTTTCATCCGTTGTGGCCCACCTAAGATTTGGATCGGGCTCTTTTTTGTCTCATGCCCTAAAGTAAACTGGCAAAATGGATGGACATTGTGGATAAAATACATATATATCACAGGGCCCACATAACACCATCATGTACAATCCATATAGCCTACATGTATACTATCCCCAAGGCCATCCCAAAATAATAAGATGGCCCACCTTAATGTATGTATGAAATCCACGCCATCCCACCATTTTGCCAGCTTATTTTAGGGTACGGTCCCAAAAACAAGGCACACCAAAATCTCAGGTGGACCACACCATAGAAAAGTGGTAATTGAATACCCACCATTAAAAACTTCCTACGGCCATAAAAGTCTTCGGATCAAGCCTATGTTTGTGATTTCCCTTCATACATGTTAGTGTGACCTACTTAACTGGTTGGATGGGAAATAAAAATTACCACCACTTTTCTTGTATTGTGGTCCACTTATGATTTTCAATTTGCCTCATTTTTAGGCTCATATCTTAGAATAACCTGAAAAAAATAGATGAACAACATTGATAAATATATACATAATGGTGGGGCTCACAGAGCACCGCCATCTAGAATCCATGTAACGCTGGCATGCCATCCACGAGGCAACATGCAGGATTGTACATGTTCATTTGCTATCCAAAAAAAAAAAAAATGAGATGGCCCATCTTGACATTTGTGAGAAATTCAAGCTGTACCACCAATTTTCCGGCATATTCTAAGATATGAGCCTATAAATGAGGCAGATCCAAATATCAAGTAGATTACATCACAGGAAATTGTAGTAATTGACCGCCCACCGCCCCATCATAGGAAACTGTGGTAATTGGACGCCCACCACCTACCATTAAAAAAATTATTCAGGTCTACGAAAGTTGTTTGTGTTTTCCCTTAATCCAGGATAAATGACCTAGTCAATAGGTTAAGATGGCAGATAAACATCACAGTGGGCCTTAGGAAGTTTTTAATGGCAGGCCTTCAATCACCACTATTTTCATGTGATGTGGTCCACCTGATATTTGTATCTATTTCATTTTTTTAGCTCATATCTTAAAATAATTATTCAAAATAAGTAAATGGATGACATGGATAAAATGCATGCATTATCCCCGGCGGGAACCGTCCAGTAGCCAACTCACTACTGTCGGTGTCGGGAGGCAATCGGCGCCCGCAGTAAGTGTTAATAGAGTTTATTTGATACTCTGGCTGCGTAAGACGCTAGATGTGCGTGCACTTTTTTATTTTTTCATACGCATACAAATCCTACACACACTCAGCCGTAGCGGGATTTCAAGACGTGGTATTCGAACCCTTTACCTTTTTTTTTATTTTTTTTATTTTTTATTTTTTACACACGCACACACACCACCACACACTCACGCCACGGTGAGATTTCCCCACCTATGGGTACTCGAACCCTCAACCAGGTGTTAAAACTCCCGGGAGTCTACCACCAGAGTAAGAGTATGGACCTTCGAACCCTTAACCTAGTTTTGAATCTCTTGTGAGCGTACCCATGAGGCAAGAGTAAGGACCCATGCACTTAGAAACAGACGTGAATAGTATCCTGCCTTTGCCTGGACGGACTCTGTGGAGCCACCCTGATGAACGTGTTTTATCTACTCTGTCAACCTATTTTGCTAGATTATTTTAGGGCATGATCCGAAAATAAGGCAAATCAATTCAGGTAGACCACACGATAGAGATTGAACGCCGATGATATTTCTGTTTTCCCTTCATCAGTTAAAGCAACCCCATCAGCAGGATCCATGGAAAATAAACATCCTGGTGGGATATACGAAGGTTTCCAGGCTCATCCCCTCAGATCATCAGGCACAAGGGAGGGATAGGCCATGATAAACTCCACTGAACCACCCCGGGTCCTTACTCTTGCTCCGGTGGTAGACTCTCGGGAGTTTCAACACCTGGTCAAGGGTTCGGATACCCATCGGTGGTGAAACTCCACTGAACCCTTGCCTCTTGAAAAGTCATTCCCTTAGAAATGGTACAACTCAAGTTAAATTGAAAATTGTGAAACCATCTAAACTAACACTGCAAAAATCAAAATTTTTGCACAATCATAGCTTCTGATTTGTTGATACCTATTTTTTCAAATAAGACACTTAGGGTTCTTTTTTTTTCTTTTTTAACGGTCTAATAAATGCCCAACAATCTAATCGCTAGATAACTCAAATAACTAAAATTTTAATTCATGATACATCTAAAGTGGTACCTATATTTTTCAAAGATTTAGTCTAAATTAAGTATATGCCAGTAAGTAGTTTCTTAGTAATTTTTGAGTGCTTGTGGATCATCCATTGCTCCCCAACTCTCTATCGGTAATGGATCCTTGCTCTTGCTCGGGTGGTAGACTCTGAGGAGTTTCAACACCCGATCAAGGGTTCAGGTGGTGAAATCCCACTATGGCGTGAGTGTGTGAGGCTGTGTGTGCGTGTGTTTAAAAAAGAAAAAAAAAAAAAACTCTATCGGTAATTTGGATAATTTACTTTGAATTAATTGTACTCAATAATTGTTAAATGCATCTGGACCGTTCATCATAAATTTCCAGTCTTCTCTTATTTTTCATAAAAATATCATTATAAGGACCTAAATTAAATATTACACTTTAATCGAATGACGTTTCGCTGTCAGATGAAGTACTCATCCCAACAATCTCATCTCTAAAAGCAGGAAAACAAGAAAGTCATATAAAGATGTTTGAAAGTTATTTGCTCCAATATAAATAACCCTCGTTTATGACATAACTATGCCGTAGTGGTGACGGTGACGGTGACGGTGTGAAAAAGGGAAACGGATTGGCTACTCCCCCTGACACCAGCCAATGGCTGGTAGTCGGTGCTCTGTGGGCCCCACCATAATGTATGTTTTCCATTCATGCCTTTCATCTATTTTTACAGATCATTTCACGGTATGAGACCTAAAATGAGTTATATCCCAATCTTAAGTGAACCACATTACATGAAACAGTATTGAATGAGCGTCGACCATTGAAAAACATTTTGGGCATAAAAGTTTTGGATCAAGCTGATTTTTGCTTTTTCCCTTCATCTGGGCCTTTATGACCTAATCAACATATTGGATGTCAAATAAACAGTACAGTGGGCCTTAGGAGGGCTTTAATGGTGGGTATCCAATCACTATTGTTTTCATGTGGTGTGATCCATCTGAGATTTGTGTACCTCTCATTTTTTGTATCAAGCCATGAAATGATATGTAAAAATGGATGAACGGAATGGATGAAATACATACATCATGGTGGAGCCCACAGAGCACCGACTACCAGCCACGGGGCTGGTGTCAGTTGGAGTAGCTAATTCGTTTCCGTTCAAAAGGCAATTAGGTAGGAGTCGGGATCCTCTGTTATCGGGTCAACAGGATTTTCCTGTTACCCTAATGGTTTGGCGTCCGAAGCTTTTATTTATTTATTTTATTTTTTCAGTGAGTGTTGACGTGGACCAATAATTTTTAGGGTATTAGGAATTCTCTGTTGACCTGATACAGAGGATCCGGACTCGTTAGGTAGATACACATTGACATACCCAGCTTGTCGACAGGAGAAGCGGATTGGCTGGTGTGAGGAGCTTGCCACAGGAGAAGCGGATTGGCTGGTATACCTCGCAAAACCTATATAGCTGTTGTATTGTCGTTAGCAAATTCTGTGGGTCTGATTACGAGGTATGTATTATATCCAAACCGTCCACTCATTTGGCGAGCTCCTTTGAACCGTTCGTACAACTAAGGAACTCCAGGAGCGTCAGTGCTCATCCTAACAGGACACGTACCTACAGCGGCTATATAGCTGGTGTGCGGTACACCAGCCAATCCGCTTCCTGGCACGGATAGACCGTGCATGATGACATGCTGCGCAATCAAATCCTGCAGCTTCATGACTGTGCTGTCAGAAATTCACCTTATACTTCTGGGCCCACTCATGTCACCGCGACGCCATGTGCCAAAATGCTTAGAATTGAAATCTTGTTGAGGTCCATTAATGTTTGTATGCATCTAAACCATTCATGAGGTCATTGTCATTGGGATGAACTGAAAATGCAAAGATATTAGAATGATTCAAGACTTCTACGGCCCACAAATATTTCAACGGTGGAGGTTCAATCTACACTGTTTCGTGTTGTGTAGCCCACTTTTGAGTTTTGAATGGACAGGGAGGATTTCACACGAGGACGGCTCCACTCGCTTCCGACCGCATGAACTACTTCAAGTATGGGGTGGCAGGCAGTCCGCGTCCGACTCGACCCACGAATGGACCATCTCTAATAGGCGCGCTCTCCAAACACCAGACACAAACGCCTCCCACGTGCGATGGATCCAGGACTTTCATTGGATAATCCCCACGGTCAATGTTTCTCAGCCCGAAAACAATTTTGGTCCACTCATCAGGTTGGCACACATGTACAAAGAAAGACGCGGTTAGAAAATTAACAACCAACGGTCTACATTGAACTTGGATTACTGCGCAGCTTATGCGTGGAGCATCCTAATCTCAATCACGGACAGACATGCACCATGTTGGGCCCACCCTATGAACGTCCCAGATGCTGCACATATTGGCCACGTTGGCAATCCTGGCGTGTTCTTCTTTGGGAGTACGGAGAAATACTATTCCTACTAGTTAGATTCTCCAACATGCTGTTCTACTCAAAGCCCGACGCGGATTTCCTGCGAAAGGAAGTTCCTGCACTGGGAACCTAGGTGGGGCCCATCGTGATGTTATTGAGAAATCCACCCCGTCCATCCGTTTTTTTGACTCATTTTAGGGCATTAGGCCAAAAATGATCCGGATCCAATACTCAAGTTGGCTGAAAACGTGAGGATTGAACGTCCACAATTTAAATATTCGTGGGGCCACGGAAGTTTTGAATCAGGGTAATATTTATGTTTTCAGTTCATCCGAGTAGGAATGACGTTATGAACGATATGGATGGAATGTAAATATCACTGTCGATCCTAGGAAGTCTCAACAATAGAAATTTCACTACCCAACTTGTCCTTTATTGCGGCACACTTGAGGCTTGGATCCGGATCAGTTTTGGTTTAAATTCCTAAAATGAGGTTACAAAACGGATGGACGGGCAGATTTCTCACAAACATCACGGTGGGCACCACCTAGGTTTCCGGTGCAGGAACTTCCTGGAAAATGCTTTGCACGAAATCCGCGTCCCTCAAAGCCCGGCAGCTTCCTTTTTGGGACGGCTCCGATGGTCCTGTTGGGCAACGTGGTGTAACATAGACCATTTAAAGGAGCGTGTGGTTGGACGTGGAACTCACGTGCTTGCAATGCAAAGCGAGAGAGAGAGAGAGAGATTGGGTCAGAGACTGACAAAGCTGATCCTGAGATGCCACCAACATAAATGGAAGCAACTTAAATCTCACACTATGCACCAATCAAAGAACTCAAACTAGAAAAGGTAAAAAAAAAAAAAAGAAATCATGGTAACAATAATTACAATTAAAAAGCTTTTCCTGTGACTTCTCTTTTCTTAGATTATCCAAACACCAGATTCTCTCTCTCTCTCTCTCTCTCTCTCTCTCTCTCTCTCTCTCTCTCATCTACACTTCATCTGCAACCTGTAAAGGTATTTGCTGCTGCCAACAACTGATTTCATTTCTTTTCACTACTGTTTTTGCCATTATCAAGTTTTTGAGTGAGGCTGTTGGTTTGGGTTGCTGGAATTGCTTTATTCTATCTTCTTTGATGTGGGTGTTTGCTTTTTGGATTTGTTATGATATCTCTTAATACAATTTTGTGGAATTATCTGGAAAGAATCTGTTTTTCTCTCATCTGCAATTCAATTATTGATTTCATTGCTTAAATACAGTGCTTATGTGTATTTGATGTCTAAACTCGTCCAACGCTTTTTGTTGGAAATTTCGATGTCAATGTTGGGATTTTTTATGTTTTTGTCGGTTTTTTTTTTTTTTAAGTCCTGTTCTTGAAAAGGAGAATCTGAGATGTTATAGTTCTTCTTTTTACAGAGTGATGGGAATGGGAGATGAGGCTTTTCCTTGGCTTTCTTGAGACTTCAGTTTCATAGAATAGTGAGGAGCAAGGAACCCCGTGTCGGGTAAGCAATGCCAGTTCCTCTGGCCCCATATCCGACACCTCCGGTGCCTTTTACACCACCAAACGGTATGTTCAATCAAATTTCTTACAAGATGCTAGCTTGGATTTCCTTCTATTTGCTTCAATTTTGGATTATGGTCTTTGCTATCATCTCTATTCGTTCACACTATCTTGATTTGTTCTGTTCGTACCACAATTTTCAAGTAAAAGACTGTCTATAAGAAAATCTCTGAAAAAATCATGAATATACTGTGCAAGCATTTAACCACTCGATTTTTTGGTGTTTGTGTACAATTGTTTGGAAATTTTCTCATTTTTCATGGAAATTATCCTTGTTCTTGGTAATGGATAACAAGCTTTACTACCTTAATTCAGAGATGTGGTTTTCAGCAGCTGATTATGTTTGAGGGATGTAATTAGGCCCCTGTATTGAAGGAATTTGGCAAGCAATGGTGCTGTTTGGGATGGAAAGGTTTTTTTTTTTTTTTTCAAAAATCATAGCCGTCAAATTGAGAATTTTGAAGTCATAGTGAAAATTAGAATTTTCGGAATTCTTGATTTTCTGCTCAAAACACACCTTTTCAGATTCAACACTGTAAAAGGCGCACCGTCTGTAGACACCACCAATTTTGGCTTTTGATAGGGTAGGAAAAGAAAAAAAAAAAAAAAAAACAGAGATGTATTGCTTTTGTTCACTCGGGTTGGCGTCAATCCAAATGGTACCCTTTGCGTAAGTTAAGAAATATGATGAGATTCTCTAACCATGGAATTTTGAATCACCTTAGAGCTCTCTACCTTGGGTAAGGGATGCTTTAGAGATTTTTGCTTCTGTATGTGTATGATTTCATCGATTGAGGTAGCAAAACCACAAAATATACGGTTATCCCTTATTTTCAGCTCCTCCATGCTTATGCATGCTCCTTTAGTTGATTTTCTTGGAATTCAGTTATATGTAGCCTCGGTCATGTCGATATTAAGCTTGATGCATTTCATTCAAAAAGACTTTTCTCACTCCTCAGGTGCGCAGAGTCAACTTGTGTGTTCTGGCTGTCGGAATCTCCTTCTCTACCCACTTGGAGCAACATCTGTATGTTGTGCTGTTTGCAATGCCGTGACGCCAGTACCACCCTCCGGGTATTTTGTTTCTTGCATTGATATTTATTTTTTTTGTGTCATGTCTTTCAGTGTATAGCGTATCAATAGAAAGTGGGCATTCTTTTACTCTTCTACTTCTAGTAGAATATGGAATGTTATCTTCATGCTACATGGATTCCTGTGAGTTTCTAGTTTTGGGATTTAAAATATTAGAATGGTGAAAATTCCTTAATATGGTAGGATGGAAAGTTGATTTACTACTTGATGATGCTTCTTCTTGGATAAACTTTGGGCCTGCAAAAAAAGATGAGTAGGCAATCAATATCGGAATAGCTTGTGATATGGCCCCTTCTGGATTATAATAGTCATTTTATTATCCTACGTGTATTGTACGATAAAGGAATTTTTGGAAATTAACCTCAGATCAAGAAATAAGTACAGAAATTTCAGATAACTAGGACACTCTTTATCTTCTAAAAAATTTGAAAATTGTTTTGCCCAACACCCTTGTTGGACATACATCAATTTTGGGAAATTAACCTCAGATCAAGAAATAAGTACCAGAAATTCTAGATAACTAGGACACTCTTATCTTCTAAAAAAATTTGAAAATTGTTTTGCCCAACACCCTTGTTGGACATACATCAATACTTCTCAGGGAGGAACCTTGGTTTATCTTTCTTCTTGTATTTTAGACTGTTGGCAGTTATGTACACTTTCAATATATTTCTACGTGTATTTTTACACTAGTTTCAGCTAAGGAAATCTTCAAATATGGTGGTTTGCTAAGCCTACACTTGTCTATAATGGGATACAATGTCCAAGCCACCGCATGTACCAGCACAAGTACAATATCAAAGTCAGCCACCAGGTGGGTTCTGACTCTCAAAATGTTCTCACCCAAAAATCAGGCTGGTCCACTCACTAGGTGGGTGATGATGTTAGAAATAGTTCGATCGGCTTATAAAACTTCAGCTAAGTTTTCTTCAACCGCACAGTTCTGTAAACTGTGGTGTGCCTGATTACTGGACCGATCTGATTCTTGGGCAGGGCATCTATCTAGTAGGATCACCCTGATGGATGGATTGGGTCTTGTAGATATGTGCCATGCTGGCATATATGGTGGCTTGTAAATGAGCTGTCTTGCTGGAATAGCAAAACTCTCAAATATGAATGCAAAATTGATGAGGCTGCTGCATTATCCTTTCTATTTATCTTCTAAATTATCTGGATTTGGGACAGGAACGGAAATGGCCCAGTTGGTTTGTGGAGGCTGCCACACTCTTTTGATGTACATTCGTGGGGCAACCAGTGTACAATGTTCATGTTGTCACACGGTTAACTTGGCATTGGAAGGTAAGGAATAATGGTACCACAAGAGCTTTATAAGAGACAGAAAGTCATTAAACAAAGGCATGTGGATTAGAGATGAAACACTTAAGATCATAATAAGATGATATTATGATCTTAAGATGATACAAGGGGCAGCATTATATCTTGATAGAATGGCTGCCTTGCAATTGTCAGCAGAAAGCTAGAATTTAGATATGATTTTGGGGCATTTTTAGTCATGTTTCCATAACCATTTTCCCTAAAGGCATGCTTGGATACGTGGAATCCAAGGCGAAAGAACGGAAAAATAATAATTATCCACTAATGATTTCTTTGGGAAATAGTGAAACATGGATTCCCATTTTGAGTTCTTGTTTAGATAGCAAGTGAAAATCTCATATTTCTCTCACGTTACTCTCCTAGTTTCTTGTGCCAAGAATCTAAGTTATAGAAAAGTGTAATAATTGCTTGGAGGAATCCACCATTCTCTTTGCTATCTAAACAGCACAAATCATCACATCAAAGGCAACCCGTTTCTTTTTCCATTGTTTGACATGGAATCCATGGTTTCCAAACATATCTGAAGCATATATATGCTAGGATGCATGGAATTCAAGGGAAAAGAAAGGAAAATGAGAAGGTGTTCCATTGATGTGACACTTTGGGATGTTTGGATAACAAAGAAAAGAGAGGTTTTCATATAGCAACCATTGTACTTCTTCATAGCAGCACAAGAAACCTTGTGACCATTGTCTCATAGGTATGATATTTTCATTTGCCATCTGAACAAGGCTTCCTATGTTGGAATCCAAGGGAAAACAGTGCTCATGGAAATAATGATTATTTTTTCCTTTCCTTTTCATTTCCAGTGCAATCTAAACAAGTCTTCCTATGTTGGAATCCAAGGGAAAATAGCGCTCATGGAAATAATGATTATTATTTTTCGTTTCCTTTTCACTTCCAGTACAATCTAAACATGCCCTAAAAGTAAAACAGCCAAGACATTACACTTGAGAAGGGGTGCTAAGTACATTACATATATTTTTGTGGCAGCAAATCAGGTTGCACATGTGAACTGCGGAAACTGCCATATGCTGTTGATGTACCAATACGGAGCACGATCTGTGAAATGCGCAGTTTGCAATTTCGTAACATCAGTTGGGGTCTGTATTCATCGATTTTAATTTTTATATATATATATATATATATATATATATATATATATATATATATATATATATATATATATATATATATATATATATATATATATATATATATATTGTCAGCATTAACTTATTATCTGCAATTTTGTGAACTGTCTTTAATTCCCTGGTTAGATTAATGATATAACGATACATGACATATCCATTTATTTTACTGCTAATATGTTGTTTTCGATGCATATGTTTTTGGGCTGCACAGGCTTCCGCAAGCACCGAGCAGAAGTTCAGTAACTGAAAATCCAGGAACAGCATAGTCAGTAAATTCAGACTTCTAAAAAGCTTCTTCTTCCTCATTTTAGTGCCTAAAGTATTTTATGTTATTGATAGGTGAGGAATTCCGCTCTAGCGACTCCACTCCACTCTCCAAAAGTTAAATGTAAAGAGCTCTTTTTTCTATTGGAGTTCTTGTTGAATAAGCAGTTTTGGGCAGGTTTGATTTGTGAAGATCATTCTACGGAACTGTTATATTATAAGTGCAGTTAGAAAACTCCGATTTTGATTTTTGATATTTAACTTTCTTTCATCTTCTCTGCAAGTGCGCAGAGTGAGATTGTCGCTATTTAATAGTAAGCAGTGTGAGGAAAGTACATTTGTGTATGTCAGTGGCATGAAGAAGCCATGGCATGTCTTCATTTCCCAAATTGTCAAACAATCCAAGTACTAATATACTATCAGTGTGTATACTTTTGTTGAAGCTTGTTCTCTCGCGGCATGTTTGTGGAACTTCTGTAGAAGAGGGCATGTGGGGGAGAATTCCTTAACCAATATCTGAACTGGCACTAAGTTCATAATTCATCATCCATCAAACCATTAATGGAAGCATTTCCATTTTCAGTTTATTGTTTTGTACAATCTTGAAGTTGAATGGTTATCAAGTTACTGAGTCTGAGAGTTGTTTGAGTTACAGCAAGCCACAATCTGTTTTGTTCGTGCCCGCGTGCTTTGTCACTGTTGGCCAAGTGTTGGATCCTAGGTTCTTATCCTCCAATTTGAATAAGGTTTGAAATGTTGGTATCAAAGCACATATCCACCAGTTCTAAAATGGATTTTTACCCATATAGATCAGCTAATACACACTACACATCAGCCTTATCCATGTGAATTTCGACATACAAACTGCTGTATCAGCAAAACAAAATAAAATAAACGATAATAATAATAATAATAATAATAAAAGAAAGAATTTTTTTATTTTATTTTTTTTAAAGTGAGAAGAAAAGAAAAAGCATCACATTGGTTCTTCAAAACACCAACACGTATAGGCCGGGATGATACGAATATACGAATGTTTTGAACCATGATTCGAATAACCATCTGTAACATCATTCGTCAATTCAGTTCTGCGCTGGCCACAATTTTAATTGTCTGGAAATGGACAGTGGGATCTTTTCAATTAATTAGATGTTCCGCTTTACAGTATGAATAAGCGCATGGTCCCAGGTTGTTGCTCTGCTCTTCATTCAGAGAGCGACTGTTGATAGGGACCAATCAATGTGGCTCCTATCATCGGATTATCTTTGCTTCCTTGGTGCACATTCGCCACAGTTAAACATGAGAATCAACATATGAAAATTGTGGAAACTACTATGGTGCCATAACCAACCAAAAGAAAAAGCTGTGATGGGGCCAGTGCTATTCTAAAAAAGGCTTTCCTCAACAACTGATAATAATCTGCTTTGTTTTCCATCGTTTAGGAGCTTCAAACACAACGAGATACCTGCATTAGCACTCTAATTAGCATCATACATGCTACTGTAATGCCAATATATATATATATATATATATACACAAGCACTAAAATGGCATTCCAGCAATGAAGGGAAAAAAAAAAAAAAAAAACTAACAATGGCATTCCAGCAATCGTCAACAGACTGTATCAACCTCGTAAACATGGTTTAACCAGTGCGCAAGTATGCAGACAAGAGATAAGGTTCTTTGAAAATGGTTAGTGCACCCTGTTTGTTTTGCCCATTACTACAGTAATTAAAAAGAAATGAACAAAGATTATAAATTACTTGGCAAAAGTTGTATTTGACTGCAATGATGGTAATTTTATATTGCTTGATTTATCCATGGTAAAATCATAATAATACCAAATTTACATTACTTCAATATGAAATCATCATCAAAATAAATTAATATTGTTGTTTAGATAGCTATTTTTATAGTAAAAATGACAGAATTATTTTACATTATCAGAGAAATGGGCAAAACAAGCAGGCCCTAAATTCCCTATATGTAACTAACTCGAAGCTATAGGCCTTTAGTTAAAAACACAGACGATGAACCGATAAAAAGATTCTTCTCTCCACAAATTGAGATAAGGCCGTAGTTTAGTGAAAGAAATCGGGTTGACTCTATGCCACTTGATATTTTTGAGACTGAATAATCAAGACAGCAAAATGATGTGATGCCGTAATGGATGGCTACTTCCATCTAATGGTTGCTGTCGTGTTTGGATAACATTTTAAAAGGAAAACCCATGAGATGATCCTTGCCATTCAATCAATAGCCT
This sequence comes from Magnolia officinalis, assembly GCA_021015155.1. Classification (NCBI taxonomy): domain Eukaryota; kingdom Viridiplantae; phylum Streptophyta; class Magnoliopsida; order Magnoliales; family Magnoliaceae; genus Magnolia; species Magnolia officinalis. The sequence goes on along the minus strand of JAJHSJ010000001.1, from coordinate 127,030,364 downwards.
TATAAATGGATGGGGAATCTGATCGGTTGGTAGGGCCAACTAGATGGGTTGTCCTCATCTTCCTTTTATCTTTCCATTTGTTTGGCAAGCTTACAACTTTCTATCATTTACAAATTAGATCATTCAAAAAAAAAAAAAAAACAAACAAACAAACAAAAAAGAAAAAATGATGCCATAGTTCCTCAAGGTAGCAAAATATCTATTACTGACATAAACAGAAAACTAATATCAGCCACAAGAATTTTCACAGCAGAAAACTAAAGTTATTTCCATCATTGACTGGAAAACATCTGCCCCCTTCACTTCAAAATTCAAAGGGTGGTTCTACTGTATCCATTTCCCAAGGAGACCATGTCCTACTCACTCCTCTCTCTTCAACATAACCCGACTCCTCCGGCACAAACACCACCCATCTTCCCTCTTTTGGAAGAAAAATTTCACACATGAAAGATGTCCATCAGATCCATGCCCAAATGATCATAACAGGATTCATCCATCACACCCCATCCCTCACCAAGCTCATCTCCCATTCCCTCTCAGCAGACCCAACAAGCTTAACATATGCATGCATGGTTTTCAACCACATCCATCAACCCACATAGTAATCTGGAACACCATCATAAGAGGCTTTGTAGACCACAGCTTTCCCAAAGTGGCAATCTTGGGTTATGTTGAGATGCTCCAAGAATCCAAATCATCCCTGATAGAATCACATTCCCATCATTGCTGAAAGGTTGTGCCCAATTACAGGCTTTCAATGAAGGGAAGATCTTACATGGTCAGATTGTAAGACTGGACCTTGATTCTGACCTTTACATACAAACTACACTAGTTAAAATGTATGCAGCTTGTGGGGATCTAAACTCAGCAAGGATAGTATTTGAAAAGATGGGTACTCAAAAAAACCAAGTTGCATGGACTACAATGATTAGCGGGTATGCTAGAAATCATTACCCAAAAGAGGCCATAATTTTGTTTAATGAGATGGAGAAAGAAGGACTAGAGCCTGATGAAGTGACTATGGTTAGTGTTCTTTCTGCCTGTGGAGATCTAAAAGATTTGGATTATGGCAAGAATCTGCATTTTCACATTGAGGAATCGGGTATGAAAGTCTGCATTGTTCTCGGGACTGCTCTGTTAGATATGTATGCGAAATGTGGGGAACTCGATTTGGCAAGACATGTCTTTGATGCATTGCCTGAGAGAAATGTGGTTGCTTGGTCGGCTATGGTTTCTGGATACTCGCAGAACAATTGTGGCGAAGAGGCATTGAGACTGTTTAAGGAGATGGTTTTTGAAACCAACCAGAAGCCGAATGAAATCACAATGTTGGCGGTGATTTCAGCATGCGCTCAATCTGGTGATTTGAATTTTGGTAGGTGGATTCATGCGTATATCAGTAAGGCCCAGTTGAATCCTTCTATCAGTTTGCAGAATTCACTGATTGATATGTACTCAAAATGCGGCCAGATAGATGTTGCTCATCGGATTTTTTATGGCATGCCTGAAAAAGACATTGTATCTTGGAACACCATGATCAATGGCCTCGCCCTTCATGGTCTTGGCGTCCAGGCTCTGGATCAGTTATCTATTATGCTGATGTCTGGAATCCGACCAGATGATATTACCTTCATTGGGGTGCTGTCAGCTTGCAGTCATGCAGGGCTCGTACTAGAGGGCTGCCATCAATACCAAAACATGAGAAGAATATATGGGATTGTACCAAAATTAGAGCATTATGGTTGTATGGTTGATCTTCTTAGCAGAGCTGGGCTTCTGCAGGAAGCAGAAAATTTTATCCAAGAAATGCCCATGGAACCCAATGGCGCAATTTGGGGGGCTTTGCTTAGTGCATGTAGAGTCTATAACAATGTAGAGTTGGGTAAGAAAGCAGCAAAGCGCCTCCTCGACATTGAACCGGACAATGACGGTGTTTACGTGCTTTTGTCAAACATCTTTGCTGGACAAAAGCAGTGGGCAGAAGCAAGAAGGTGAGGAGTCTGATGCATGAAAGAGGAATCCGGAAAATGCCTGGTTGCAGTTCTATTGTGGTGGATGGGATTGCACACGAGTTCCTGGTCGGAGACCGTTCGCACCCAGAATCTGAAAACATATATTTGATGCTGAATCATGTGATTCAAAGATTGAAATTGGCAGGCTATGCTGTGGAAACATCGGAAGTGTTACTGAATATCGACGAGGAAGAGAAGGAAAACTCAGTCTCTCAGCACAGTGAGAAGTTAGCTATCTGTTTTGGGCTGATGAAGACAAGGCCGGGTACTGAGATACTAATCATGAAGAACCTTAGAGTCTGTGGGGATTGCCATTCTGCTATAAAAATACATTTCAAAGGTTTTCCAACGAGAGATTATCGTTCGGGATCTCAGCCGATTCCACCATTTCAAAGATGGTTCTTGTTCTTGCAGAGATTATTGGTGAAGTAGCTGGAATTATAGGTATGTTACTGTAATGGAAGTGTTAGCTGTGCCACATGCCTAATACATAAAAACATTCTTCCATTGATTCAGAAAGGAACAAAACAGAAGTAGACGACATCTCTCATACGAACACAATAACAAACATGCAGCCATTCTCTTACACAACATATCTATGAATTCATGGATGATAGATCTCCCCGAGTGGTGGCAATTCACAACTCATATAACGCTGTCTGCAAGGATCCTTAGAGTTTTGCTCTAACTGAGTCGGCAGTGTTCGATCTAACAGGAAGCTGTAGATCTTCCCAATCCTCATGATCATCACCTTGGTGAAATACTGGTCCACCATTTCTTTTACTAATCAATTCAAGTTTTGAAGGGTCCCACTGAAATTCAGAAAATAAAATAAAACTTAGCATCCCTTAATTTGGACATTACCAATTGAATGCTTAAAGGACAAAAAGATAAAGGCTTTACATCCACCTTAGGCCTTCGTCTTTGTCGAACATTATCGCCCTGCAAACCTGCATTTTTTTAGCTTGTCTCAGAAGATTTAAATGAATGCTGGATGGAGCTGATCCTGAGCCATGATTAGCATGGGAAGTACCCGCTTTCTCATGTACACATGGCATATGTGGTGAGATCCGAACCATACATTAAGTAGGTTCAGATTGATGGCCATGGACAAAAAATCCAACCATTTCAACGATCCAAACCATTTCATTGGTGGTGTACATTCAGTGAGAATAAATTCACTTATTAGATGGTTAAGGTAGTCCAATTGAGCCAATTTTTCGTTAGCAGTCCTTCAATGGTAAAGCCTGCTGGATGCATGGTTCGGATCGTCATACACACATGCCACATGCAGTGCCTTGGAGGCATTGATCTCTTTCCAATGACGGTAAACTAAAGCAGTTACTAGTGATCAGACCTCATAGAAATCATTGCTGACTGTTCTTCGCAAGGCATGAGAGACCATTCTGTATTCTTGGATTAGGCACTGACTGATGTCTTGCGTCCGTCCTTCTCTGATCTGATCATTCACAAGAAGTAAACTTAAACCATCTATGCCAAAAAATCTATCAAAGGAATGATGGCGCCCCCCTACGCACGTACGCAAGGAAAAGAGGGCCCCACCATCGATCTGAATCGATGACAATGTCCAAGGAGGGCCTCCTAGTTAGAGGATTGTGTCTTGATTCCTTGGAGTGGATCCAATCGCCATGTAGATCCCGCCATTGGATCTCATGATCGTAGCCCACTACTCTAGATGATCTAGTACTTTGAGTTTTACTCATTATTGTTATTATGAATATTATGAACGGTTTAGATTACTTTGATTAGTTGTTATTTTTGTTACTTCGTATCTAAGTAATAGGGTGCGCACATAACGCTGCATTTGGCGTATAGGTTTTTCTTATAAATAAGCAACTCCTTTTATGTTTTTTTTTTTCATTGAATATTATGAATAAAATTCTGTGTTTCCTGCTTCTCTAATTCTCTGAGTTGTGGAAATCCAATTAGGTGCGAAACCCTCCCTTCTTCGAAGGGTTAACTACTGTGGTGCGAAGCAACGCCCATCTCAAATCGCCCCCATCTCCTACCATCCATATTCATCATCTCCCACAGCCATCCACACTTCAAATCCACCCTCTTTTGCAGCCGATCATTCCTCTATAGCAGAATTGCATAATCAGGCCCTACGGGAGGGCTAAAACTTCGTCGGAGCACCGCACACAAACCGGACATCAGATCATCCTGAAATTTGGCAGTGCCTTTGGAGGCATTGATCTCTTTCCAATGACGGTAAACTAAAGCAGTTACTAGTGATCAGACCTCATAGAAATCATTGCTGACTGTTCTTCGCAAGGCATGAGAGACCATTCTGTATTCTTGGATTAGGCACTGACTGATGTCTTGCGTCCGTCCTTCTCTGATCTGATCATTCACAAGAAGTAAACTTAAACCATCTATGCCAAAAAATCTATCAAAGGAATGATGGCGCCCCCCTACGCACGTACGCAAGGAAAAGGAGGGCCCCACCATCGATCTGAATCGATGACAATGTCCAAAGAGGGCCTCCTAGTTAGAGGATTGTGTCTTGATTCCTTGGAGTGGATCCAATCGCCATGTAGATCCCGCCATTGGATCTCATGATCGTAGCCCACTACTCTAGATGATCTAGTACTTTGAGTTTTACTCATTATTGTTATTATGAATATTATGAACGGTTTAGATTACTTTGATTAGTTGTTATTTTTGTTACTTCGTATCTAAATAATAGGGTGCGCACATAACGCTGCATTTGGCGTATAGGTTTTTTTATAAATAAGCAACTCCTTTTTATGTTTTTTTTTTTCATTGAATATTATGAATAAAATTCTGTGTTTTCCTGCTTCTCTAATTCTCTGAGTTGTGGAAATCCAATTAGGTGTGAAACCCTCCCTTCTTCGAAGGGTTAACTACTGTGGTGCGAAGCAACGCCCATCTCAAATCGCCCCCATCTCCTACCATCCATATTCATCATCTCCCACAGCCATCCATCACACTTCAAATCCACCCTCTTTTGCAGCCGATCATTCCTCTATAGCAGAATTGCATAATCAGGCCCTACGGGAGGGCTAAAACTTCGTCGAAGCACCGCACACAAACCGGACATCGGATCATCCTGAAATTTGGTGTGTGTATGTGTGTGTGTGTGTGTGTGTGGCCCACCTGTGGCCGACTAGACCCAAGCTTGTCGTTTTGGGGTTTGTGGGCCCCACACACGTGCGACAGGATCCCACACACATGCGTCTAGACCCTTCTATTGTCCACACGTGTGGTACATCTCAGGTTCATCTCTCTCCTCTATTTCACTCCTCTCTCATCTTATTTCCCAACTCTAACTCTAGGTTATCATAAATCTCAAGTTCTATTCCCCTTTTACAACCCTAGGGTTTCCCGAATTGAAACATGTGAATCCCTTGGATTAGAGAAATAATCTTTTGTATGTGTGGATGAATCTAATCTCCTTTGATCATTATTTGGTCTATAATTTTAATTGATCCATCCCTAACATGTGTAGGCTTGGACCCTTGTAGATCTCCCTTGTTGAATGCTTGACTTCATGTAGGATGTGAATTTTTGTGAATGTTTCTAAATTAGTATAATCTTAAGCCTGAAATTCTGCATATTTCCATGTCCTGCATTAAGGAAAAATCATGATTGAATCCTCCGAAGTTCAAAGGGAATGAACATAGGTAGTTCAATTTTCCAAGAATTATCAACTGTTACCGATCTGAGAAAAACTTTAAGACTGGTTGGCGATGCCATCTTCAATGACTTGATTGCTGCAACAGCCCACTTCTCTGGTTTGCTTATAGGCACCTCCGCTTTGTTTATAGCCTCATGCTCCTACAACAAAACCACATTGGCTTCCTCACAGTAATTACCTTTTCAGGCCACATCTCCAGGCAATAACTAAGTCAAGACATTACACTAGATTCTGATGTTATCAATTTACTTACCAGTGTAGATAGAATTTCTTCAAACGTTCCTTTTGAGAAGCATTTATTGATAATCTCAAGTCTGCAGCTTCGTCAAATATTTATATCAGTATAGTAATGTACTCATGAGAAGAAAAGGTGAAAAGAAAACGTTATTTCTGATAACAACATTCTGACCACTAACTTGTGGCCCACCTTTGATAAGCACTATCTTTCTTCAAAACTGGTCTCAGTGAAAACTCATCAATAATCGTGCAGATGCCAGCTGGATCTGATGACTCCACCTTATTCAGTGCTTCTTCCAACAAAGGCAGGTTCTGTTCATTGATAAAATCTAAGTTACCAAGTATTCATGGGAAGCATAGATGAAGTTAGAGAGATATGAAGAGGGATCTGTTGGAGCCGCATCGCATTCTATTAAAGCTGCACTCATGTTGCAGTAAAAATGAATACATGAAAGTTTAGAATTTACTACTTGGTGTTGTTAATCTTCATTTGCTCAAAACATAATAGAGAAGTAATGATAAAACCATGGAGATTGTCCATACGACTTATTTCTCATGAAAATATAGCTTCTTTCATCTATAAAAAAAAAAAATAATAAATAAATAAATAAAGATTGTATATTCTTAGAAAGCCATACCATGGAAAGAACAAAGTGAGTTGCGAGGCCACATGCTACCATTTCAGCTGCATCCAACCTTCTGCTAGTGAGACCTATGTATTCCCCTGGAAGACATGGATAAATGGGTTCATAATTGAAAGTTCCAGCATAATGTAATGTTCAAGGAGAAAGATTTGCCAAGCCCAATATGTCTAACCTGGAACAGGTGCAAGATCTAGCCCATTCTATAAGGCTGGCCGTAGATATCCCATCCCAAAAATCAGGCCAGTCAACTCATCCGTTGTCCATAGTGTCAACGAATCAGGGGCTTAATTTGTTAAGGTTTCTTTATCTGTTCATTTGTTTTGAACATTGTAGAGCACCTCATTAATGTCTGGCCAGATTTTCAGGATAGATAATCTCCGCAGGGGGGTGGCTGTATGTTGGGTTGGCCTTGCCATTAGATGGGATGCCTAATACTCGCGTGTGGGCTTAGCAAACCTCTTAGAAAGAAACATGCTAAAATATGATCTTGATCAACAAAGGATGCTTCTGAAGAATTTTGCAAGAAATCAATGATAAATGTCTCTCTATGATTACCAATTGTTGCCACTGCAATCTTCTTGGGCTGCTTGTGTTCCAATTTCAAGACCGACAAAAGAATATATTGGGTTTTAATAGTTAAACCATGTTTATAACCAACTTTACTAATGTAGTCTTGTCCTGTTTATTCTTGGATACTTCCCAAATTTCCAGTGTAATCATGTTAATTTTTAAGAGAGAGAGGAAGAGATGAGCATATCATGAACTACATAAAAACAAGTGAGCTTTGGAGAAGATGGGTGTCTACTGTGGATGAAGAAAATATGTTCTCTTTTAAGTTCAGAAAGTTACCGAAAAAGCCTGGGAGTCTAGATAGAAAATAGGATGAACCCACATCTGGGAATAATCCTAACAATGTTTCTGGCATGGAAAATACCTGCACATATCAACACGGTAAGATTCTTTATTTAAGAAAGGAGTTTAAGTAACAATAACCAATCAAATGCTGGTGATCATATAGAAAAATGAGAAAATTCAAAGATGAGACCACCATCAAGTGCTTACTTGCATTGTCTATTAGTAGGTTATAACTTAAACCCAGATTCATCGATTATAAGAATTTGCTCTCTTTCATGGAAAGTAAATACCTGAGAAATTATAAGGATTTTGTATAGTGCATGCTCTAACATGTCCTGCAAAGGTATATGGGACAATCTGTGTGAACTGTTTGATTTAAAAGCTAAGAAGAATATCTGAAATAGTTGCTTCTTTTACTGATTGTATTGATTTGAATCGTGTTATACATTGGCCAGATGTAGAGCAATATACCCATTGGTCTTCATATTATCTCTATCTTATTAAAATTCCACTCATTAAAATTGATGAACTACAGAGGTTCTATGATAACATCATCCAAGGGGGTACACATGAAACCTAATGCTTAACCCCAAACATGAGAAAGTTTAATTCCTATTTGAGAACATCAGCGTAGTTTGTATTGTTCTTTCAAATCAAGAACAAAGCAAAATGAAATCAGTGGTTGCACCAACTAAATCAATCCAAACATAGCAGCAGGCGTAGGACAACTAACCATTGCTCTAAAAGCTCAAACTGATAGAGGCCCACTCAAGCCCGGTGTGAGGAGTCTCGACAACTAATCACTTGCTCTAAAAGCTTGAATTGATAGAGTATGGTGAATCAATCCCTTTATCTCATAGCCTATGTCCCACTTCGCATGGGTCAAGCCCTCGGCCGAACCCCTCGTGAGCCCCACATCACATGTGTCTCGCCTCACACAGGCCGCCCACCCTAAGTTTGCCTCCGCTTAACACATGCCACCCCACTTCATATGGTATTTTGTAATATAACTCAGTTTCTTTTTGAGGCATTGTTTGTATATTTAGATGTGGCAGGTGATAGGCACATATATGTTTCAGCAGAATCTTTTCCTATGCTCATAAAAAAAATATAAAAATATAAAAAATAAAATCTCAGTTTACCATACGACGACAATGGAACAACATTTTCTACTCTCCAGTGGTTTGGATCAATCTTACCTCGATAGCGGATTGTCCTAGTATGAGGTATGGTAAACCACTAATGCTTCTAAAAATTAAAAAGTGGTACTATAGGGGTAGGATCATGTGGGTCCCTCAAGTTCATTCACTAAAGGCCTGTTTTGGGTTCCACCTAAAAATGAGGTCACCTCGTTTTAGCAAATTGTAATTTATGTATTAAAGATAATGTTTCTTTCCCGTAGGGATTAAAAATAATCTTGATAAGCAATAAACATGATCTCTAATATACAGTTACGATTAACCAAAATGAGATAAAAATCAATTTTAAGTGGCACCCAAACAGGCCGGTCAGAATGCTTATTCAGATGGTGGCCCACCAGAGGAATAGTCCTCGAGGACGGTGCAAATAATGTAAAGTAATACACAGATAGTTCTACCCTCAGACACGAGACGGACTGTAGTAATATCACCACCAGAGCAAAATGCCTTTCCATTTCCCTGCATCCATGGGATAAAATTCATCTCAACATGTAGCATTGTAAAAGCTACTATTCCTAGAAAGGTACCTAGTTATAAATATTGGCCATGCTATTGAAAGGTGTACGTCAATCCAGACCGTCCAAATCGTGGGTCACAATGTGGATGGAGCTAGCAGGAAACCTAGACTGATCGAATGATCCAAACCATCCAATTGGTGGCCGTAAAAATGGATGATTAAAAAGTAGTGTCAGCCGTGACATTCAATGAGAGAAATCATGGGACTCGGATTCAGTCATGACCCCCCTCCAGTAACGACGCCGATACTGGCTGGAAAATCTCTGTGGCCACTATGATGCATGTGTGTTTTATCCACGCCGTTTATCCATTTTTCCATCTCATTTTAGGGTGTGAGTCCAAAATGAAATGAGGCTGATGCAAATCTCAAGTGGACCCCCACAACAAAAAAATAGTAGTGATTGATCACCCACACATGAAAATTTTCTTGAGAGCCACTAAAGTTTCACATGTATTTTCACTTCATCCATATCTATCACCTAATCAATAGTTAGATGGCAAATAATATTACAGTGGGCCCTAGGAAGTTTCTAATGGTGGTGTTCAGTCACCACTATTTATTATGGTGTGGTCCACCTGAGATTGATATGCCTTGTTTTTGGGCTAGTGCCCATAAATGAGCTGGCGTGGATAAAAAGAAATACATAATAATGGGGCAGGGACGCCCTACAATGATGCATGTGCTTTATCCACGCTACTAGCTCATTCGAGGGCATGAACCCAAAATAAGGCAAACCAAAATCTCAGGTTGACCACACCGCAGAAAAAAGAAGCGGTGATTGAAGGTCCACCGTTGAAAACTTTCTAATACCTACAGTAATATTTATTTGCCATCTAACCTGTGGATTAGGTCACACGTGGAAGAAGGGAAAACACAAAATATCAGCTTAATACAAAGTTTTCGTAGCCCTCACGAAAGTTTTTAACGGTGGGTGTTCAATCACCGCTGTTTCCTATGGTGAGCTCTACCTTAAATTTGGATCTGCATCATTTTTGGTCTCGTACTCTAATATGAGAGGGGGAAATCGATGGACGGCATGGATAAAACACATAATGGTGGGGCCACATAGCTTTTCCAGCGCCGACCAATAAAGAGGTGGGTAATGGACGGGGCACTACCACATCTGCTCGGTGTGATTTTCAGACCTTGGGAGATCCACAAGCCTACATTTCACGATAGACCACTGTTTTATGAAATGGTGGTGACTCTTCAACCGTAGATATGACAGTCTCAAGGCAGTCCAGACCGTCCAAATCTCTCAACCACTGCAGATGTAGCATCACCAAAAACCACCGAGAAGATGATAGTAACGATCTTTAACCATCCATGGAACAGCCATCAACTGAATGGTTAAGATTTCTTGATCAGTGTGATTTTACAGATATATGATCCATCCACAGTATTTATCATAGTTTAGATGGTCTGTAATCTGATATACCATCTATCAACTGGATGGTGGGGCCCACAGAGCTTTTCCACCACCTATCTGGCTGATGTAGGGGTCACCAGCCAATCCGCGTCCTCTCCCCACACTCCCTTGTATTACAAGCCACTTCCACGTGCAATACACGTGCCACGTACAATAGTAACATCTTACCAGATTCGAAACATGTTACATCCACGTACGTGAAACATATGATGTTTATATATCACGCTTCATATTCCCACCCATCACGTACACTAATTATAGAAATGCTCCGGTTGCTCCTACTTGCATTGAGACAGCTGGACAGTCCAATCGATTGATCCATACCGTTCCTTAGGTCCAAAGTGAAATCAGATTGCGTACTGAGTTACTCAGTACGCTTTTATCGTACTGAGTAAACTCAGTTGGGCCCACTGTGAATGTATGTGGTTTATCCACACCGTCCATCCATTTTTCCTGCTAATTTTAGGGGTTGATCCCAAAATTTAAGTAAATACAAGGCTCAAATGGACCATGCCATAGGGAACAATGTGGAATAATGACTTTCACCGTTTAAACCTTCCTAGGGCCCACGGTAATATTTATTTCTCATCCAACGTGTTCATAAGATCACAAAGACATGGATGAAAAGAAACCAGAAACATCAGCTTGATCCAAAACTTCTGTGGCCTCTAACAAATTTTCAATGGTAAGGTTCAATCACAACGTTTCCTGTGGTGTGGTCCACTTGAGCGTTGGATATGATTCCATTTTGTGCTCAAGGCCTAAAATTATCCTTTAACATGAATGAACGGAGGGGATAAAATAATAAATAACGGTGGACCCCACAGAGTTTACTCAGTACGCTAAAGGTACTGAGTTTACTCAGTACGCAATCCGCTTCCGTCCAAAGTACAGTTCACAAGCCATCATGAAACATATCACACTAATCTAACGGATATAACCATTTGACCAATGGCTTTACATATGGACAATCAAGATCATTTACAGAAAATAAGTCTAACCAACGATCTGATCAATCAATTTGTCAAAGTCCATCATGGATTGCTTATGATTCTAAGGCAATGGTTATCATCTCACCCATGGATTGAAAAAGATAGTTACAGAATACAAGATGATCTGATCAGTTTGACTTTTGCACAGTAGCCAACCAAATGTGTTTTGAACTTAATGGACAGTACAGATCAATTGATTGGACCATCCAAGTGAATGATGAGATTAGGATCATTTTTAGGGCCTGTTTGGCCAGACTGATCCCACGGTATTAGGAAGGATGGGATGGCAATATCCCGGGATATGAATGACGAGCCAAACAGACCCGGTGAACTTGTCCCAGGATATAAGCAATCCCAAGGATCTTAAAATATTCCACTGACATCACCATCATTACCTTAAAATTGATGCCATCCCTTGGTTGGAGGGATTGGATGGTAAAGTCCTGGGATAAGCTCGACATGCCAAATAGACCCAGTGAACTTGTCCCGAGATATAGCAATCCCATGAATCTTAAACTAATCCACTGACACCACCATCATTACCTTAAAATCCATCCCATCCCTCCTAATCCCATGGGATTCACCCGGCCAAACAGGCCCTTACTTTTAAGAGCACGGATGCATCTCTTTATATTTGTAATACAACATTTTAACATTTTAAGAGTAGGTATGTTTATAATTACCTTCAAAATCATCACTTGACATTTGAGTCCTTCTCATATGCTTGGAACGTGTCCAATAATTTAGAAGCCTGACATCCAACATTCAATGATTAGGTTAAATGTCAATAAATATTTAATAATTATTCTTTCAACATTTTTTTTATTAATTTATTAAAAAAAAACTTATTATTCTTTTAACATGATATTAGAGTAGATTAAAACTTATACATGTAGCTAAATGACTCATACCACGTGAGTCATGTGCATAGTAACATCAACACACGTGTATGTACAAATAAAGATAACCACGCACTACCTTGTTTTTTTTATATTTTTTTTTTTTATTGGGAAAACCTATGAAAGTAGCTTTTGTGGCATGTTTGCTATGCAAGTGTAATTAAACTGGAGAGGATCTCAACTACGATTAGTTGAGGTGTGGGACCGGCCGTGGTGTATGTATGGCATCCAACCGGTCTTGTAGGGTCACTCCATGATGAAAATAATAGGATCTCCCAAAAGTTATAATAATTTTGAGGTTACAGGCATTTTCCCATTAATTTTTAGAATTAATTACAAAAACTTGCCTCTCTTTTAAGGTTATTTTTGAATACATGATATATTTAGAAATACTTACAAATATGTGCGTTCAATTTAATAATGTGATGAAAAAATAGTCTGTTTAATTTTGACAAAGGATTTATGAGAGCCATAAAATAATTAGATGTACTTCAGTTTTTAGATAATGCTGGCTCTACGGTAAGAAACCATCATTGGGTGAGTTTGAGGTCTCACCTAATCCGTTCCCTCACTCTCTCTCTATACGCTGCCAACTAATCTGTACCGGCTGGCTGATGTGATTTCAGACTACTTTTAATGATGTGTCTACTCCACTTGTCCATCCTTTTTTAAGAGGTAATTTCAAGATAAGATAAGATATCAGCATGATATGAAATTTAATTGGATAATACAATTGGAAACAGTGGAAAGGGGCCCTCAATTGTTTAAATTTTTATAGGCTTCACCTGATGTTTATATATAATTCAAATCGTTTATAAAGCAGTCAAACTGTTAATAAGGTCATTATCACTGAGATGACCGAAATAAGATTTTAAAAAGAAAAAGAACAAAAAAAAAAAAAAAGCTTTATTCGAATCTTTTATGGTTGCATGAGTGTTTTTAACGGTGGGTATACAATCTCCACTATTTTTTGTTGTGTAGTTCACTTTGGCTTTGGATCTAACTCATTTTTTTTGAGTCATGCCATAAAATGAGCGGTGAAACATATGGACCGAGTGGATTTCTCACAAATGCCATGCATGGTGATCCTCACCTAGCTTCGGAACACCAATGTAAAAGTCATCTTCTACTTTAGTTTGAAATGAGGGGTATTTTTTACTTTCAAGAATATTGTTGTAAAACCGTATGCATATGAGGCCGACAGTTATGCCACAATGATGCATTAAAAGGTAGACGGCTCCCTTAAAATATGCCAAAAGCCAGAGTATTTTCAAATTTTGATTAAAAGACAAGCAGGTTTTCAGAAATAACTCTTTTTTTTCTTTTTTTTTTTAATGATGTAACAAAATGATGTTTGAATAGACATGACTTTTGTGCGAAATCCTACTTTCGTGGGCTGACCATGTAGGATGGATTGGATGACATACAAACACTCCGGTAGGCCCCACATGCAGCTAGTCGCGGGCTGTTTCATCCACACGTGTGTGACACCTTCCAATTAAAGTGCGCCAAAATAGCTGAGTATTGTCGAGTGAACCCGGCCGGGCTTGGATCATAGGTCCTCAGCTCATGTGGATCCAGAGCCTGATCAAATAGCTGATATTACTGAAAAAAATTAAAAATTAAAATTAAAATGATGTTCTGTACGTACCATTGAAGGTGAGATTGCATTCAGCTTCTCAGGCCTATTTAGTATCAACGTCTTCACGCCCGAGTTTACTTCTTCCAGAATCTGATAAATCACAGCCATGCAATTGGAAAATGCAATTTAGATGGTATCCAAACGGCCCATATCTTTATACATGTATGCCACAGCAGTCTGTCGATCGGACATGTGCAACAATTCAGAATCACCCCACCATCGTGCACCCCTCATGTGATTGACTATCTCTCTCAAAAACCATCATGGTAGGATGATTCTAGTCGTCCGATCGGATGATCCCAACCTACAGATTAGTCCTCACTCAACAAGAACCATGGTCGGGTCCTTACTCTTACCCGGGTGGTAGACTCCCTGGAGTTTCAACACCGGGTCAAGGGTTCGAGTACCCACGGTGGTGAAATCCCACGGTGTGCGTGGTGTGGGGTGTGTGTGCGTGTGGTGTGAGTGTGTGGGGGTGTGTGCGCGTGTGTAATTAAAAAAAAAAAAAAAAAAAAAAAAAAAAAAAAACAAGAACCATGGTCCATAGAGCTACCTCATTTTGGCTCCCATAAAGGAAGGTAGGCCCATAGAGCTCGTGCAGTAGAGAATTTCGGCCTGAGGCCTTGAAATCAAGAAAAAGTACCTGGTTACTAATTTCTCCGGGGAAGGCCATGCCAATATTTCTCTTCTTGAGGAATTTGGATGGTCGACTGGAGATGCTAAAACAAAGTACATGTCATCACATATCCTCTCTTTTTTATAGGGCTCACAACATGGAGGCGCTGGGATCCACTGAGGTGGGGGAATCCCTGACTGTGGGGCCCACATTGATGCATGTTACTTCCATCCATCTCTTCCGAAAGATCCCTTTAGGGCATGATTCCAATGAAGTAGATACAAACCTCTTATCGACCTTACATCCATCTGTTCCGAAAGATTACTTTAGGCCATGATTCCAAAAATGAAGTAGATATAAATCTCATGTCGACCACACCACAGTAAACAGTGGTGCACGACCATTAAAAACTTCTTGTGGGCCACAAAAGTTTTGGGTCAAGATTATATTTGTATGGTCCCTTCATCCAAGTATTTTTGACCTTATTAACAGGTTGGATGGCAAATAAACATTCTGGTGGGTCCCAAGAAGTTTTTAATGGTGGGTATTCAATCATCACTGTTTCCCATGATGTGATCTTCTTCAATTTTTTTTTTATCAACACTAAAATGTTCTTTTGAAACTGATGAACGGCGTGGATGTAAGTCATATACATCACAGTTAGCCACACAGTCAGGGATCCACCCTGAAAGCCCTGCCCACAACATAGCATTATTTCTTTCTTCTTTTTTTTTTCAAATAAACTAACCGAGTGTCATGATAGGTGAGGATTCAATAATCAAGGTGGATCACCTGGATTATTAAAAAAGAGAAGAATGATTTCTTGTCAGATTGCACAAGTAGGGGCCATTCGCTTGTACTCACGTAGACACGAGTGATACTTGTGTAAGTTAGGGCAGGCTCGTCAAGCTATCCCAACTCAATAGATTCCAAAAATTTAAGTAGATTTTGATTCAAAACTCTGGTGGACCATACTTGAAAAACTAATAAATGACCATTAAAAACTTTTTTAGGTCACAAAAGTTTTGGATCAATCTAATCTTTATATTTTCTCTTCATCTAGGTCTAGTTGACTTTATCAACAGGTTGGATGACGGATCTGATTATGGTGAGCTCAGGAAATTTTTAATGGTACACCTTTATTAACCACTGTTTCCATTGGTGTGATCCACTTGAGATTTGGATATGCATAATATAACCACTGTTTCTAGTGGTGTGATCCACTTGAGATTTGAATATACTTAATTTTTTGGACCACGTACTAAAATGAGCTGTAAAAATGGATAGACAGCATAGATATATAACATATTATCAATGTAGGCCCACTGTGGGTGTTAG
Organism: Magnolia officinalis; assembly: GCA_021015155.1. Classification (NCBI taxonomy): domain Eukaryota; kingdom Viridiplantae; phylum Streptophyta; class Magnoliopsida; order Magnoliales; family Magnoliaceae; genus Magnolia; species Magnolia officinalis. The sequence goes on along the minus strand of JAJHSJ010000001.1, from coordinate 127,014,302 downwards.
GTGGGTAACACTCAATGGACCACTGCTGAGAAGGATGGAGGCGGTTGCATTTTAAACCCTTTAGCAGGAACTTCCGGGGAATTACGTGGGGCTTACCTATATTTGTAAGATATCTACCTCATCCATCGGTTTTTCCAGTTTTTTTTTTTAGGTTAGGGGAGCCAAAATGAGGTAGATCCAATGCCTATTATTGAAACCTCCCTCATGTCCTCTGGTATTTATATATATGCTATTCATAAAGTCATTCTTACTAAGATAAATTGAAAAAACAAAAATAAAGTTTTGGATCAAGCTGATATTTGTCTATTTCCAAACTACTAATCTAATAGTTATGATCATCAAATCTAAGTGATTTGAGGGGATATGCAATCAAAGATAGACCCCACATGCTGGACGGTCTACACCGATGCTCGGACCTCTCTAGTATATATACGTTATACACGGACTGTCCATTTCAAAACCAAAAATCAAATGATAAATCAGCATGGATTGTCCATTTCCCAAACCACCAATTTGATTGTTAGGATCATTCAATCAAAGTAATTGAAGGGGGTGGGCAATCAAAGGTGGGAACATGATGGACTGTCCATATCAATGCTTCGACCTCTCCAACTAGAATTTCCAAAACTAGTAATATGATGGTTAGGATCATTCAATGGAATTGATTTCAAAGGGATGGGCAATCAAAGGTGACCTCTAAATAGACTGTTTGGCATCAATGTTTAGATGGTTTGAACAGATGCAAGTCTATGTACAGTTTTTTTTAATTTATTATTAATTCATTAAATTGAGGGCGTCATGTGTGCCGATGCATATGATGGGACCCGTCTGCCAAATGGATAGATGGTGATAACCAAATCATGACTCTGCCAAATGGATGTATGGTGATAACCAAATGATGACTTTTTATTATGTAATGTGGATAGGTGCAAACAAGCCTGTCCACTCCTTTTGGGCCAAAAATATGGGCCCCATGTGCGTTATATCATATATGTATGATGGACCCATTTATCGTGATTTGCATGGATGTGATAGACTAAATGATGATTTTTATTTTTTATTTTTTTAATGTATGTGATGTTCTGAACATGTGTAAATAGATCTAGATGTTGAGAACATGTGTAAATAGATCTATGTCCTCTTTTTTAGACCCATAAATGTGGGCCCCACATGTGTTAATGGTGGATCCATTCGCATTAATTTGCATGGATTGTGAAGGACCAAATGATGATTTTTTTTTAATTTTTATGTATGTGATGTTTGGAATAGGTACAAACAGTTCGTCTACTTTTTTTTTGGACTCATAAATGTGGATCCTGTGAGTGTTGATGTGTATGGTGGGCTTCATTTGCATGGGGTTTGATGAGTGGTGCTTGAAACATGTACAAGCTCACCATACCCACCTTTGGACACAATTTGAACACAGAATTTCACACTAGTATGCAGTAGCATACTAGTAAACTCTATTTACACAGTAAACACATTACTATGCATATGGATTCCTAGCAGAATACCCTCTTAGCATTTCTGGTTGGAGATTTTTCTCACCCATAATCAGAAAACATATATTTGATGCTGAATCATGTGATTTGAAGATTGAAATTGGCAGGTTATGTTGTCAAAGCATTGGAAGTGTTACTGAACATCGAGACACTCTATCTACCACTGAGTGATGAGTTGGAACCCAACACAGTGAAAAGCCAGCTATCTGTTTTTAGCTGATGAAGAAAAGGCCAAGGGCCAAGACACTCATCACGAGGAACCTTCTATTCTGTGAGATTGTCATTCTGCTATCAAGTACATTTCAAAGGTTTTCCAATCAGAAAGAATCATTAGGGATCACAGTCGATTCCACCATTTCAAAGATTGCTGGTGAGGTAGCTGAATCTTCAGGTTTTTTACTGTAATCTTTTAGGATCAACATTCTAAAGTTTCACATTGGACAAATCTCATAGCGGCCCACCTTAAATACATTTTTATTTCCATCTGGTTGGAACTAGACCAACCTGACCACCCAACAGAAACGAGGTATCAAGCACCATTATACAGACATGTACAAACAATACAACCTTCATTTGTATGAGAGTATTTCAGAGGTAGCTTTGTCGAGAGGAACAAACTTCTTAAATTCATCCATGATACACGCCCATGACAACAACTACATGAAAGTAGGAAAATCAATTATCAAGCAAATCGTGCCACATAACTCCAACTTTACAAGATGGCAGTGCAATCAGCCGTCCAACGTCATACGCCAGACCCAATCTTTCATCTATGGCCAAGGCACCAGTGCAGATGGTTACCATATCAAAGGTGCATTGCGTGTTGAAGCATCATATAGAAAGCCACTCAAAGCTTTGCTATAGCCGAGACAGCCAGATCGGATCTGAGTGGAAGCTTTAAATTTTTCCATTCCTCATCGTCCACCTTGGAGAAATACTGATCCACCATCTCGTCATTAACCAGCTCTAACTTAGAAGGTTCCCACTGCAAAATCAAGCACACACAAAAAAAAAAAAAAAACAGGGGCCATGCCCAGAAAATTCATCAAATATGGTAAAGGAAAAGAGGGGATAGGAGATAAAAGAGATTGTTCTTCAACCTTTGGGTTTTTGTCCTTGTCCAACAGTATAGCCCTGCAACCCTGCAAGAGAATGTTTTTTTTTTTTTTGTTTTTTTTTTTAAAAGGTTCAAATAAGGAACAGAACATATGAGGATTAATTGCTAGAGATTGTTCGGGAGACCTCAAAGAAATCCTTGCTGACTTCTCCTCGGAAGACGTGGCAGCACATTCTGTACTCTCGGATTAGGCACTGACCGACGCTTTGCAACCTTCCTTCTCTGATCTGGAATTGCATGAAGAGTAGTTTAGGACAAAATGAGTAGAAAGCTTATATTTCAGCAGTAAGATGTTGATTTGAGATGTTCTAGGTAAGGGTGTGTTTGGTTGCACCAAATTTCATAAAATATCATGAAATTTGCACCAAAATAGACTGATTAATCATGAAATTTCATGATATTTGATGCACCCAAACCCACCCTAGAACACAGAGGAGTCAGTATGGTTCTAGACTTGTTTTTTTGTCCTAAATAACTGCCATTTTGATATTTTGATGATAAGGTTTGAACTCCAGATTGTATATAGCATGCATGCTTAAGCAACAGCTGAGTACCGAGATTTGGGAGTGTTAACTGTTTGTTTTAAATACAGTACATTTCTTCTTCTTATTTTTCTCACTTCTGCATTTGGTCAAAGTTTCTTTTGACTTTTTAATCATATATTTATATCTGAAGCAACTCCATTATCTTCTGAAGGCCAAACCATATCACTTCATTACTGGAACTGAAAGCTTGCCTTCTCTAAAAGCATCACATCTTTCATGGCTTTGACTCTTATTGATCAGGAGGCGCCTTAGGCTCTGATCTTATCAACTGACCTGCCACCTTGGATTTTTTTTAATTATCATTTTGGGTGGAAATCAAGATCTTTGTTGTCAAACTCCTGCGTGGGATTTTATTTTATTTTTTTGGTTCCGACTGTTTTGGTGATTTTCATAAAAGTTATCCAAAGAAACCATTATACAGACACATGAAATGGTGAAGACATATTGTAAGCGTGTGTTGAAACCTTACCGATCTAAGAGAAACTTTAAGACCTATGGGAGATGCCTTCTTCAGTGACTTAATTGTCTTGGTGATCCACTCATCGGGTCCCTTTGTAGCCTCTTTCTCCTACATCAATCAGACACCATTACCATGCCTAACATCCAAGGTATGAAAGAAGGGTTAGTTACGGCCATTATATAACGGTAAGAATGGCCACCGTTACACAAAAAATGCCTCGTAATAGCCCATTATGCCCCTGTAACAGCCACAACGGCCTCATAGAGGGAGGGAGGCAGGGAGGGAGGGAGAGAGAGAGTAATGGTGATTACGGCCCATATTGTAAGGGTAACAGTGGTAGCCATTACAGTCACCGTTAACATTACGGAATACATTGCTAAGATCTCTCTCCATGGCTAGAACATCAAGAAACCAAATAGAAATTGAAAATGGCAAAAGGTTAAAAGAGGAAAGCTTTCAAAAAATCATTTTCTACATAGAAATTCTTCACTTTATCGATAAAGGGAAGTTTTTGCTTCATCAACTTACAAGTGCAGATAAAATTTCTTCAACTGTTCTCTTGGAGAAGCACCTGTCTATAGTATCCATTCTGCAACCACTCCACAAACCATCAACATGAATCAAAGCAAATGCTGATATCCAGGTCATATATTGTTCCAATGGAGAGACCAGATTACATATGGTTTAAATTTAAAACTGAAATCACCAACATGTGCTGCACTAATCTTTTGGCAGCACTATCAGACAGAATGAGATGGATGGTTATTTTCTGAAATGCAAGATATCAAGGTATCAAAATTGAATGCCACCCATTGCCTTTTTCATGGGATCTATTCTTCTAACAGATGGCCCGCATAAAAGATAAAAACTCTTTTATATCCTCATGCTATTGATAATAATAATAAAAAAAAAAAAAAAAAATGTTTCTAAAGGGAAGTCACAAGTAGTTCAATGTGTATGGACTATAGTTATCAATGACTGTTAGATGATTGCATCTCCTGGGACTTGGGGAGATCTTTGCCCCTTTCATCAGTTGTATCCGTTCTTTATTTTTTGCAATAAACCTGTCCTTATCATCATCATCTCCCCGGCTATTTATCATCAGATTTACAAGAAGAAGAAAAGAGAGAAAGAGAGAGAGTCAATGACAGCAACTTTGGTGACTGATGCCTAAGGGTGACAACTTCAACATCCCTATCGACTTAGTAAATTTTGGCCTTGATGGAACAGATACTGCAATTATCTTTGCATGGAAATCCAACTTCAGTTTACTTCAAAATTGTTTAAAAGAATAGAATGTAGAAAAGAGGATAGAAGGAACTGAAAGACATGCTTTCCCATGACAGCAATCTAAGTAAATAACAAACTTACCTATAACAAGCACTTTTTTCTTTCAATGGCGCACATTGTGAAAACTCATCAATAATTGCAGAAACAATGTTCAGATCCGCTGTATCCACCTTAAATAGTGCTGCTTCCAGCAAAGGCAATCCCTGTTACTGATAAACGGAAAATTACAAAGTATCCCTTGTAACCATGCTTAGGAGTGGCAACGTGTCAGGCCATGCCGGGGTTTGCCCCAGCCCACCCCTCCTGCCCTGAGCCCTTGCCTTGGCCTTCGCCCTACCAGGTCGTCAGGCCAGGACTCTAAGGCTAGGACAAGCTGGGGCCAGCCTTGTAAGGAAAAGAGAGGATAAAAAGGTGGATCTCATATGGGTGCATTATCCTAGCTGTCCCCAAGTTGGGTTGGATCACGTAGTGTAGGTGACCTGCCCAAAAAATATGCCAATTCACAAATTGCATGTACCACAGCTCACAAAACAAGTGAACAGCCATGAAAAAACCGACCAAGTTTTTCTTAGCTGTCCATTTGTTTCTAACACCATGGCCCACATTTTGAGTGATTTCACCTGTGCATCGGCATGGCCAGACCCTCAGGATGGATGAACTAGATTTCACACTTGTGAGCAACACAAATCGGATCTCACACTTGTGTGCAGCACAGTGCATGTCTCAGTAACCAATCCGGGCTGTGCTGACCACTCAATCAGCCCGACCCAGGCACCAGGTGTGGATGGCCTGGCTCTTGGGCCAAGTTAGGGGCCCAGGCTCTGGCCCATTGCTACCCCTGACATGCTGCTTCTAGGAGCAAGATGAGATATTTTATTATTGAACACGTTATCCCGGAAATAGACCCATGTTGTAGAAATCATGCAGGTCACTAAACATCCTTGTTTGCTAATAGAGGTATGCCGACTAAGAATATGGATGAGGAATGATAATATACAGCTCTCATTGCAGAAGTTCTTTGTCGCTCCAACTAAGAACATGGCAAACATGTGTGGTGACTGGGACTATTGATCTAGACTACCACCATGTGCATAGCTATATACAGAGAGAAGAGAGGATTGGACTCTGGTATCGATTGATCAGTAGCCTGCAAAAGGAATTGTTAGAACTGCCGATGTTCAACCAGCATAACTCACAAAGACTGTATGTTAAGAGCTGTCCAATTGTCGTGGTATAGAGGGAGCTGCATAGAACTATGAAGAAAGCCGCATTTTAACGTTGCTCATAAGTTTTCTTTTTTCTTTTTTCTTTTTTCCATTTCTTTTTTTTTTGTTCCGAGGTTCGGTCCACATAAGGTGACTAGTAGAGCGGATAATAACATTGGCAAATGCCAATAAGAATATTCTTTTAACAACAATTTTATTTATTAAATTATTAAGAAATTGGCAAAGATTGCCCAATAAAAATAATTTTTCTAAAACAGATAATTTTCTTAGGAAAACTTGTATTTCATCCTATCTATCAAGGAGGCATATACCTTGGAAGAGACAAAGTGTGTTGCGAGTCCACATGCAAGCATTTCAGCACCATCCAACCTTGCACCAGTAAGACCAAGATATTCACCTGGAAAAATATAGATTTGGAGAATTAATTATAGAAGTAGTTGAAACTTGGCAGAAATTCACAAGGTCTTCCAAGATTGTTGAAAATATGTCAAGAAACAATCAAATTTTAAATAGACCCAAGTCATAAAAATAAAAATCATGAAAAATAACAATCAGACACATCTAACACATCTTGAAATGTCTAGTGTAGAACAAGCATCTAAGGAGAATGTGCAACTAGAAACAAGAAACCACACAAGACAGCAAAAATGAGCCAGGAATCGAGCATAGCTTAAGGAAGGAGTACTGCCGAAGAGGACAACGTGGCTTCCTCTTTTGCCCCTTTTCATAGAAGTACTGAGAAAGAAAGCATCCAAAATAAAATAAAATAAAACAGCACTCCAATTCCTCAATAAAATGTCACTCAAGTGATGTGGGACTCAGTTGGGGATGCCAAATGCAACTACACAGGCATTCGCATCTACCAATAAAATACATAAGGGGCATCTAGATAGCACAAGGCTATGATGATAGTGGTGATGATGTAAGAGGCATCTACCCTTAATTAAGAGTAGAATATCAAGTTACAGCAGTTTCAAGCAGTGCTCAAAAATGCTGTTGTAAAAAGGTTAATTTCCGAACACCCCTTGCAGCCCAAATATTTATTAGAGAATTAATACCAGACATGCCTTGAAATACTTTCAAACATTAATTTTACAACAATCTGAAATTTACAAGAATATCTGGTGACAAATTCATGCATAAGCTCATAATCATTACGCATGCAACTATAACCAGTATCTATGTTGCACAAGTCAAAATATCAGCATGGTAGTAACAAACAGTGGTTTGGTAATGTCTTTTTTCAGAAATGATTTCATCTGTTGATATCGCAAGAAACTTTCAACTTGTTTGGTGTCTTCTATCAAGAGACAGTGGCAGAAGTTGTTGGCAGTGTGCACTGTGCAGCTAACAGTTAGTGGGAGATGCTAGAAGAATATAGATTAAAGAGTGTAGCAGAAGTGCAGCAATTTAAGGTCTAACCTGGTGGCCTCAAATCCAGTGTTCCCAGCTTAATCAAACCATGTTTAGGTGAAATATCACATCAAGAAGATAGCGACAAACCATAAAAATGATTTACTATCAACTCTGTAGATAGGATGCTGACAAACTTGCAATGGCAGTATATTGCACAAGCTTCCTTCTTTTTTCTCCCTTTGATAGGTAGGTTGGATTGGGACAAGCTTGGAATTGCAGAATCGCAGATAAGAAGCAGGAAGTGGAGATTGATTGAAGTGGGGTGTTAGAAATCAATGCCAATTTACTTGTAAGAAGTTGAAGATGTCAACTCCAACTTGAATCCTCTCCTAGAATTTTGGATGTCAAACAAACTAAAACATAAAATTTAAAAATAAATTTTTTTTTTTAAAAAAAAAAATTGAAAGGCAAATTCTTCATCAAGCCAAATTCCCATAAGATTTTGAATGAGAAGCCAAGAACTGAAAGGGTCATAGATCACTTCATATATAGATGATTTTTGACAACAAAATACTGAACTAAAAGAACCAAAAATGTCTTCTCAACCCCCCATGGTTACCAAGAAAATAGCCAAATACTAAAATAAATTACTATATTTTGAAATGAGATATTCTATCTGTATTAAATCAAGCATAGATAACAATAAAATTGTCATTGAAAGTCAACTCAAAGTTGAAGATGTTACCAAAAAAGCCAGGGAGCCTGGACAGAAAATAAGAAGCCCCCGTATCTGGGAAATGTCCCAGTGCTGTTTCTGGCATGGCAAAAACCTACAGAAAATTGCCTATAGATCATGCACTTGTCTGGTGAAAAGGAAAAATGGCACTCTAAGAACACGAGTATGTGATTACTAACATCACATGTTAGAAGAGTGAAACTATATATTACCATTCAATATACCCTATTCATTAAGTATCCTCTCTCATTAGATGGGAAACAATAATCTGAAATATTTTCAATAGAAGGTAACAGGGACTTGTGGCAAATGAATAGATCTAACACTGAAATCAAATAGCTGGAACAAGGCTATGATGTCGATAAATAGATCTAGCAAATTTTAAATTTCAATGGTCAAGCTTTACGCATTCTTGAAGCACATACATTTCGAACATGAAAATATATTAGTTGGACTTCATTGCGGAAATGTATAGCCTATCTATCATTCTCTAGATGATGAATTAATAGGTTCCTGTTTGAAATAAGAACCCTGAGAGAGAGAGAGAGAGAGAGAGAGAGAGAGAGAGAGAGAGAGAGAGAGAGAGAGAGTCATTTTTTCTCCTTTGGCTTTTGAAATGGCTCAAGTGGGCAACTCATGATCCAGTGATTCATCCCGTTTACATGACTTCTGTAGCAACTATGTTGGCTATTAGGGATACAATCAAGAGGAACAAAAATGAGAAGCCATGTAGAAATCAGCATAAACAAATATTTAGTATACAGAACACAGTCATAGAAAGTTTACACAAATGCAGGAATCAGAGTTCACTCCCGTGCAGAAGTTAATACCAACTTGCATATGTTTTCTTCCTTTCATTTTAAACAATAGATCTATTACAACAACAAAAAAAAAAAAAAAAAAGGAGCATGAATGTGTATTTTCAGAAGTCACTTCCCTAAAAATAAATCCATAACCCAAAGAAAAATAAAGAAAGATCATGACACTGCGTACATATTACCCAGCAGAATATCAATTGAACCCAAAAACAGCTGGCACCAGCGTGCAATACAATTTTACCATAAGCCTTCATATCCAACATTGGTATCTGATGCAGGGAAAAGTGTGAAATAATAGTGAAGAAGATCACCGTCTTCCTCAAGTAATCAAGACCTTGAATCCACAAGGCAAGTTCTTGAGTCCACAAGAAGTAAGAGAGAATTCAATTAATTTAATTGACTAATAATCTAAGATTTCCCAATTACATCACTTATATGAATGACCCCAAAACCCTAATTCAGTTAGAGATTACACGAAATAACAAAATCTCCCCAAAAGCTAAATTTGCTAAAAATAAAAATGTCCAATAAGATCTTACCAGAACATTCCCAGCATTGTTACAAGCAACTTCTAAAAAAGATGAAAATCCTAAAACTATAAAAATAGGGAAATACAACAATAACAGAAATTACCAAAAATAGTAAAATTTCCCAAAATCTCGATTTTAACCTTGAAGAAGTGTTTTTTTCTCGTGAAACGGACATCTTCGGCCGGCGTAGCTGGTTGGTTGACCCTGGATGCACCATTACATAAAGATTGATAAGTCGTGCGTTTCGTGATGATGCTCGGATCAAAAGTTACGGTTGTTTTATGATCAATACTTTGAACAACAATTTCTCCATATTTGGAATGAATCTCTTTGAACCAGACACGCTTGGGGCCAATTATGTCATGCCCTACGAAGGACCGGGCCCGGTTCCAACGGACTACTTCCACTTTCATTCGGGCTTCTTTTGGTCCAAATGTGCTAAGAATGTATCTGCAGCTCACTCTATATTAGTATCCACATAAAATACTTCCAGCTTCCAAGAATGATGGTGCAGCTTGACTTGAAGAAATGTATTCGAGTAGATGGGCTTTCCTAACGGGCTGTTTTGATTGGTGGAAATAAAAAAGTAACAAAGGAAATGAAATTGATTTCCTCATATGCGATGGTTTCCCTCATTTGCGAAAGACAGGAGGGAGGAAATTGATTTCCTTTTCTTCAAATTTCCTAAGATTTCCTCTATAAAGGGTCATTTCCTTTTCCATGCTCGGACCTAAAGAAAAGGAAACATTTCGAGGAAATTGATTTCCTTTTCCTCAGATTTCTTCTATAAAGGGTAATTTCCTTTTTCATACCAGGACCTAAAGAAAAGGAAACTTTTCCTTTTCCACACTTTTCCTCAGATGTGACGTTTTCCTTTCCTCAGCTACTATTTGGCTTCCACCATTCCATGGTAGATTTGCATTAAGGCCACCATTGTCTCTGTATAAAATGTATTAGGACTAATGAGTATGACCTAGCCAAAGTAATCTTTCATTTTCCTAATCCATCCTAATATATTCAAAATATTTCCTAAAAATTCTATGCACCTTCAAGTAATTAGCATGAAGCTTATGGTTTTATGCTCCCTCTCTGAACCCCACGTTCCCACTCTTGCTGCTCACCAGCATGGTCATAAAGAATATCTAATTCATTGAAATGAGTAATGCATCAGAATCCCAAACAAGCAGAGATTAACCACTTAAACTGTGAAATGAAACCAAAGTCTTGACCACCAGTGGAATGATTAGCTTGTCTAATTACAAGTCTGCACTTTGCAAATGGAAACAGAGCATCAAAACATTATTCTGGTATCTCTACAACGAGAACTAGCTGAGGCGATTCTCATAATAATAATGTCAGCAACAGATATGAAACTTAGAGGGGTTTAGGCAACAACGATTTTCAAGCAGTAAAATACAATAATATCAAAAGTTACTGGTTTTCAGAACTGCCTGCTAGTTCAGAAATTCTGAGAAATGAAAACACTTTTCATAATCAAATTATTGGTCTGTTTGCCAAAAAAGGAAAAAAGAAAAAATATCTACTTTGAAAGGTGCAAAATTCTATAGCAATTTCAGGTTCTTTAAAAGGGAGAGGAAGTACCGAATTCTCTGTGGCAACTCGGAACTTCCCATGTATGGAAAGTCCAGCCCCTCCTCCCATGACGAATCCATTAAGAATTGAAACCTTGAACCATGTTTCTTAATTAGTATTGAAAATTTTTGTATTTTACAGATAAAGAAAAAGAGAACTGGACTTTGCACTCCTGAACATGCAATTTTCAATGTGGAGTAACCACGAAGAAAATGCCAAAATTAAAGATGTACCACCTGAATTTTCCTGTACGTTGCCAATATATAATTAATGATGTATTCATCCCAAGCAAATTTTGCACCGAAACTCCAATGACCTGATGTGTACAAGTAAATCTATCAAAAGCAGCATAAAAATAGAGGGAAACATCATAAAACGTTCAATACATTGACTTAATATCACCAAAAAAAAAAAAAAAAAAAATCCATTGCAAGTACAGTATTATATCCTGTCATTAAAGGATTTGTCACGAGCTAGAAAAGAAACACTTACCAGTGGTTACGAAATGGGCCATAGCTAGAACATCACCACCAGCACAGAACGCCCTTCCTTTCCCCTGCAACCATTTGAAACACAACAATTTAAAACATGCCAGATAAAAATTTAGCAAAGAAAAAAAAAAAAAAAGTAAAGACAATGCAAACCAAGAAAACAAAAGATTACAAGGCATTTGTAAAAGGAAAGGAGATCAATTAGTAAACAAACAGAAAACTAAAGATCAGAAGGCATTTGTAAAAAGAGAGAATATCAATGAGTAAACAAACATACATCTAGATTTGTAAGACTGTTAGAACAATTTAGCAATGAGTTGTGTAGTGCTAGAGTGATTTGCACAAGGAGAAGTTGACGAGGTAATTTGAGGCGTATTTCCCAATGTGGTACACGTGCAAAGATTCAGGCGAGGCATTAGGTGGGTGCCAGTGCAAACAAGCCCTGGCCCAAAAATCAGGCTGGTCCACTCATGAACTGGGGCCATGTGTATGAGCGAAGTGGAAGTTGGAGAAAAAATGACCAACAGTTTATAGTCAATGTACAAGTATGGTCACCCTGATGAATGGACGTTGATTTTGGGGCCAAGATCCTCCCACGTCATGACATGCTTGGATCCTGCACATGTGAGCCACCTTGGCATTTGTGCTGCATGTGGTACAAATCTTCACTTTAATATCTCTTCACATGAATTGCCTCATCATTTCTCATCATACATCAAATATATTATATATCAGGCCTGGCAGGAAGATGAGAAGTGATTTTGAGCAAACTGAAAAATCTAATTTGTTAGCTTTCTGACAGAAACTTGTAAAAGAAAAGGAAAGTTTAAAGACTAACAATTCAGGAAAAAAAATGAATACAGGCCAATTTATTTTTTTTAAATGGTAATTGATAAGTTCATTAAAGGGCAAGGCAGAACTATCCTAGAGGATACAAGTTGCCAAGAGCTATTCCACCATGTCACCCTGTTAAGGAAAAAGACAAAACGCCACATGATTATCGCATCGAGCAATAACCAGGCTGCAAAAAATGATATCTGTTTACACTTTATACATCACAGTTGCATAAAATTATGACTCTTCTTTCCTTTAAAATCGCCAGAAAAGAGCAACCAACCAAGGAAATGCAAGGAAACAAAGAGCGCATGCATACACGAATGCAATTAAACATGGACGCTTACGTGCCTATGCTGGATGCGTGACTCTATCAAAGATGTCATGTATCTAATTCCAACAGTGGTTAGTGAAATTCTCCACATTCACCCCACTCCGCAATTTCTGCATGGATTGTATCAACTGATTATGAGTCCAGTGCAATAGTACCTTCACAATCACCAGCTTGACATCGGAATCCTCTTCGTACACATTGAAAAGCTTCCTTAACTGATAAAGCTGAAACGCAGCATCACACAGAGTAATCAGTTCATCAAACCAATAGTCATGTCAGAATAGGCTGGATCTTCGCACCACGCATCGCTTGTAATAACTAAAAAGAATTCTACTGTCATGCATGCTTCATAGAAGCTTTATGAAGTGCCAACCCCCACCATCAAAATGGCAAACATGTAAGGTGACCAGGACCATTGATCACCATGTGGATGGAACATATGCCAAAACCATGGTGATTGGGCAACTCCTACCACCTCATTGCCATGAGTTTCTCCCACTCAGTGTTAGACCATTGCCCTGTTTTGAGTTAACCATGACGTATATCAGAGTGGCTAACACACTCCGATCTCCTTGCCTTTCCGAATACAGTCTATCTGTGTTGTGGTCCACGAAATCAACAGTCCTGATCACCGGGCAGAAGTGCCGCATGCAACATAGCACATGGTAGGTTTCCACCAAATATAAATTTCATAATACGTACTTCATAAATTAAAAAAGAAACTTTAAGATGTAGAACTCGCTTAAACAGATGGGCATTTTCAATCAACATGGAAATTTGGAGTTAAAGAAATGTACTGTCTGTAGATTCGGTTTGTGGGGATAAGCAACAGTAGAAAATTGACAACAACCCAAATGGTTATCCAGCGGACCCCACCAACATACCATTTGATATGAGAGAGCATTCAATTGCTGCGGTCTATTTAGTATCAGTGTCCTTACACAGGAGTTCTCTTCTACCAAAATCTGGCAAACCATGAAAGAGAGGTAACGATAAATCAACCGTTCTAACTTTCAAATCGCATTTAAAAAATTAAATAAATAAATAAATAAATAATTTTTTAAAAAAAAAAGGAAGAAGAAGAAGAAGAAGAATAACTGAATATTTTCCTAAAGATTGAGATAGGTGCTGAAACAATAGTGGAGGGTTGTATGATAAACTCGGGTTTTCAGCGTGTATAAGTGGAGCAAGTGGGATCCATTGTTCAGAATCCAAACAGTTGATATATGAGCCTTAATTGGATGGCCCAAGGGCCATGCACCTAAAATTCCCAAGGCTGGAGGAATCCTCACCCTTCCATGGGTGGCCAACAAATGGATCATTGAGAAATTTACATATTTCATGAACCACCATGAAAATTTCTCACGATTAGAGGAACTTCTCCATACAATTAATGACATACACAAATGGACATCTGAGAATCAATATGAATAATCCAACTAATGGTCTACTTTGTACAACGTGTCTCTAAGGAACCGTTTTGAACAGATAACGTAATGCAGGGGCATTTTCACATCGGGCTCGAGTGGGGTTGCCTGTGGGATGCAGGGGCACACTCAGGGTGGGCGGCTTGTGTGAGGCAGGTAGCTCATGTGAGGCGGGCAGCTCGTGTGAGGAGGTACCCATGTGATTTGGGGCCATGAGAGGGGTTCGGCCGAGGTCCTAACCCATGAGATGTGGGGCCTAGGCTATGAGATAAAGGGATTGATTCACCATGTTCCAACAGTTCGAGCTTTTAGAGCAAATGGTTAATTGCCTTACATCAAATTGGTATCAAAGCGGGAGGTCTCATGTTCGAGACTCCTCACCGGGGGTGATTAATGCAGGGGCATTTTTACACTGGACTCGAGCGGGGTTGCTTGTGCGATGCAGGGGCACACTCGGGGTGGGTGGCCTGTATGAGGCGGGGTGATCAATATAATCTTTTCATGCGTTTAACTTAATGATAGTACTGATTGATAATGTAACCGACTATGCGTCTAGGAGCACGCACTAAGAGCATTGGCACCACTTGGGCGTGCACATGGTTTGCAGGTGTGCCAGAACCAATTAGGTCTGATTCAAACCATGACCACCGACCCCTAGCATCAAGATAGAGTGGTGCTAAGTCGTAACTCGACCAATTGTCTATTCAACCAACTGTCGGGTGCACTATCAGGCGACTTGCAAAGGTTGGGGCTTTTACTTCTATGAGTTCTTTTTCGCCTTGAAAATCAAGGACTTTCGAAGGTGCAACAATTGTATGGTTAAATGAACAAAAAATAGATGGAAGATGGATTTGCAAAAATGAGTGACACTTACCACTACAACGGGATCACTAACTTGACTGAGAGCAGCAAGATGCTTCATGGAGCAACATGCTAATGAGAGAGGTTGAGGGTTGAGGCAATGCCGATAATTACAACTACAATCAACCCAGCATATGAGCATAGATGGACAATTTCTAAAACTAACGTCTTCTTTCAGATCCAGCACACAAGTGTAGATGGAAGGGAATTACAGCTACCGACTATCACTAAAGTCGATCCGGCGTATGCGTAGGGATGAACTGGACTACTCTTAGAAGCTAAACATCCCACGGCCGATGAGCAATGAGAAAGGTGAACTAAACTAAGGTAAGATAAACAGCACTGCGCTAGTTTGATTGAGTTTTTGGTTAGATTGATCGAATGAGGATCCTTCTCTTCGAATATGTATGCTATTTATAGCCTTCCTTGATGAAATGCGAGGATAACCGCCTGTTCACATGGCGCCTTCGCATGTAACCAGCTGGGAAAGAGCGATTACCTTTTCTCAATCATGTTTTACCTTTTGCTGAATGTTCGGAGCGAGCTTCAGCACAGATGTGACCTTAACGATTTCTCATACTTATCCCAAAATTGCATAAACGCTAAGGCTCTTTGAAGATATGACCAATCTCTTTTATCTCCAGCGCATGCTCCAAAGATATCCTGTATGCCACGTAGCTTATTCTCCACCGTTGATCTGGTTCTGTCATATTTTGAATTAGGAATGAATTCATTCCAAGGAACATTGGAGCAGCACCAATAGTTAATAAGACGAGGAAAAGTAAACTTAGATGGTCCGGTCATGTGCAACAGAGACCAAGAACTGCGCCCATTCGGAGTGAGCTGGTTTAAGTTAAAGGCTCTAAAAGGGAAGGGGAAGGCCCAAAAGGACATGGACAGAGGTAGTAAGAAAATACTTGATAGCGTATAATCGAATTGAAGGTATGGCCCTTGATGGAGCAGAGGACCCAATTAATTTGGATAAGGCTTAGATGATTATGACGAAGAACCAGTGGACACCACTTGTAGTAGACAAATGTTCACATCCATCTCAATGGACACCAATGTTCACATCCATCTCAGTGGACCCCACTTGGCCAACATGTCATGTGTATACAATATCTGAGCGGCCGAAAAGGTTGGCCCTAACATTGACAGCAAAAGAAATCAAGTGGGCCACACTTTATGAAACCGTAGAAAATGTGGACGGCCAAGGCCAATAGATTGAGTCAATGCATACGAGTGGACCATCTGATGAATCGATGGACCTGATTTATGCAATCAATGTTCAATCTGGTGGGACCAACCTTTTCACTGGCTCGGATGATGCATACAATTGACATGTTGGCCGCGTACAACTCAATGGACAGTAACTACACTGTATATTGAGATGAATGTGAACATCGCCCTCTCTACCCTTCTCTCTTCTCTCTGTACTAATTAACAAGAACCCAGAGCCATAGAGAGAATGAAAATTCAAAAATACCTCATCCTCGACGCCTTTTCTTTCATCGCGGGAGGCCATCATACTCTTATCTCCTCTAATCACACCGGTAAGAAATGAGAATAGAGAGTGAGATAGAGCCACAGAGGTACTCTGGGAAAGAAAAGACTTGCGTACCTCGCAGACGTACCTGCCAGGGTAAAGTGGGTGGATCCCTGACTGTGGGGCCCACCTTCGTGCATTTTCCTTGCATGCATGCCGTCCATCTGTTTTGACAGATCATTTGAGGGCATGATCCGAAGAATGAAGTAGATACAACTCTCAGGTGGAAAATAAACATTTCGGGACCCTAAAAAGTTTTTAACGGTGGATATTCAATCACAGCTGTTTCATGTGGTTTTGTCCACCTAAGATTTGTATTTCCTTCAGTTTTTAAATCATACCCTAAAATGTGCTGTGAAAACGTACTGATGGCATCCATGAAAGCACATACATCACAGTGGACCCCACAAGCAGGGATCCACCAACCTCGGCGGGTCCTTGCTCTTTCTCCGGTGTTACACTCTCAGGAGTTTCAACACCTGGTCAAGGGTTTGAGCACCCACAGGTGGTGAAATCCCACAACGGTGTGAGATATGTGCATGTGTTGAAATAAAAAATTAAAAATTAAAAAATTAAATTTTTTTTTTAAAAAAAAAAAAAAAAAAAAAAAAACACCACCTGAGTTTCATGGAATAATGTGATTCTTTGGTAATTCTTATGAGGCACATCGGATGAATGAATTTAATTGAATATAAACATTTGCCTTAGGTGTGGCCCATCGGACTTCTGTATGGCCATGATTTTATGGTCCAAAATGAAAATGATGCAGCGGGCCTGATGGATGGGGGGAATTTTATGAATATATCAACCCACGTGGCTCACGAAGGGAGAAGTTGTTAGACCGGCAAGTCTGAGATGATGGACCAGAATCAACACATGTTTTAGGCCGCCTGTAAAATAATAAAAAGCTGTGGACCCGCTAAATAGTCGGTGGGACATCCACCCCGTCCATCAGGTGAACCCCCACCATGCTAGACCCTGGGGCCAAAAGTCATCTGGATCCTCAACAAAGCAAACAATGATATAGGACGCCAACCATAGGTTTGCTTGTGGTTCTGACACAAGGATAAACGTAATGACGTCCATCACGGTCTTCTTCGAGGATGACTGCGACTTTACGGAGCTTCTCTGGACTAGGGGTGTACACCGAATTGAACCGAGTGGAGCTGGCCTCGGCTCAACTCGGCTCGGCCACTAACTCACTCCAGCTCAAGCTCAAACTCGGCTGGGCTTAGTTTGGCCAGCAGCTCAGGCCAGTTTGATCCGAGTTTGAGCCACAATCAAGCCTCTACGGCATTTTCACAAACACATGCTATGCACTTTCAATTTCTCACTATGTGTAAAACAGCAACAGCAGTTTACAAGTATTTTCATCAAACACGTTACAGGCAACATCAAAATCAAGAAAAAATTATGTTCGTTTTGTATACATACCCTCCTTACTACTAGCCGACACTTCGTTGAGTCATTTCATCAAACACTTGGTGAGCAACATCAATATCAAAGTAAGTGAGTCATCAAACTAGTTCGATCTGAGTCGAGTCGAGCTCAGGCAAGCTCGAACTCGGTTCGAAATTTTTTCGAGCTCAAAAAAATCATATCGACTCAGCTCGAACTCAGCTTCGAACCGAGTCAAATCGAGCTTTTTCGAGTCAAGTCAAACGAGCTAAACGAGCTAATTCAGTTCGTGTAAACGCCCTACTCTGGACTCCTCAACGAGACTTCTCGCAAGAAAAAAAAAAAAAAAAATCTATAAAATTCATAATTTGATTGATTGATTAAGTCTACAACCCTTTAAATAGGGATACAAGCCTTGAAGAAATTTCAAAATTAAACTACAACTAAAACTCCCTAAAATTTCATAACTTATTATAAATAGTAAATTTACTTTTTATAGTAAGTGTCCTATGTAGCTTAACATGTTATTCTCCTAATTATTCTAAGTACTTTTCATGTCAGACGCAACTCCTAAAGCCCAAAAGATGAAGAGTTATAATCAAACTAAAAAGTACTAAAAATAGTAAAAACAGAAATAAATGTGGAATTCGATCGTCGATACCATGGAACCTCGCAAATTCGGCGTGGGCAACCCGTCATAGCCAGGTTGGTTAGGTAAAGTAGCTCGTCCTATCCAAAATCATATATGGTACGTCGAGTAACTCATTCCGGCTTATGAGATATGCTTGTTTTAAGGTTCTGACTAGGGGTGTACACGAACCGTGCTAGGTTGGTTAGCTCGTCTGACTCGACTCAAAAAAGCTCGATTCGACTCGGTTCGAAGTTGAGTTCGAGCCGAGTCGAGTTGATTTTTTTAGCTCGAAAATGAGTTTGATCCGAGTTCGAGCAGGCCCCAGCTCGACTCGACTCGGATCGAATACAGCTCGAATCAAACTCGGATCGAACCAGTTTGGTGACTCGGTTACTTTGCCGTTGATGTTGCTCACCAACTGTTTGATAAAATGACTCAACAGAATGTGTGTCACGCCCCAAACTCAGAAGCCGGGCTCACAAAATTCCCGATCCCCGAATTCGGTGCCGACAGTTTCCGTAGTACCTCATTCTCGGCTCCCAACGTACATATGCCAGATTCCGATTAAAAGGATTTTCCAATGTACATTTAACTCATAATAAGCATAACCACAAGTTTACCCAAATCACAAAGACAACATCATTATCATATATCCACTAATATAATCATTTAAGTACAATGCCAAAAGGGAAATACAATATAGAAATATCAAAGAAAACTCTAGAAGCTCCACCGCATGCTCCTACCTCAACTCGGCTACATCATAATGTCACCTGCACGCATCTATCGTGCATAATCTTATAGAAAGCTTAGAGGGTGGTGTAAGTATGTGAGCAGAATACGCGTGCTCAGAATGTAGTATCAGAGTAGATGGAGATACTAATAAGTCCACGAATCATACAATATCAGAGTAAGAAAAATACTGATAAGTCCATGAGTCATATAATATCAGAGTAAACAGAAATACTGACAAGTCCATGAGTCATACAATATCAGAGTACGCAATATAGATTAGTTATATAAATGAGGAGTTATAGAGAGCCAAATATCAGATGTCAAGGGTACAATGCAATATGTAAATCCTGCTAAGTTCGTCTAGGCCATATAAGTGCAGAAACATAGCAACCCAAAATGTCATATGTTTGCGGATGTAATGCAATATGTGATGCGAATGAAATGACCAAGCTGGAGTGTGAAGTCGGGATGATAGTACGCAGTATCGCAGGCTATGAGGTCTATCACAAGGGACTTTTATCCAAACTAGTCTCATACTTGAATTTGGATAGTCAGACTCAATGTGGTAGACTCATGATCTCAGGTTAGTTACGCACCCCAACCGAAATCGTGGGCATTGCGAAGGTACACGTAACAAGTAGTTGTGCACTACCAACTCGAGTGGATAGTGAATGAATGAATATAATGCTGAGTATGCAACTCCTGCTCCACAAATCAGTACTATACATCTCTGGGATCATCATCGGGATCTAATACACTCCAAACTGGCTACCGTCCCTACAGGCCGCGCAGCCCAGCGAGTGGAAAAGACCTCACTACCCGCCTGCCAACAATATACCAATGCCTACCCGGCTCATCAATAGTAGACCCATTTAGGAGCTGGTCAGACTCAACCTAGCTATGCCTACTCCCTCAGGCGGGTAAGGCCACACCCCCTCCCAACCGACTACGACACAGTAAGAGACGCAGCTTACTAGTATACGGCCCTCATACACTCATATATATATCCACTCGGTCTCGACATTGGGGCGTCCTCTGGTACTAAGAGGGTTTAAGATTTTTTACTCAGGGCCATCTATGGCGATCTGATGCTAGTAACAGATTTTCGGTGTCCCATTTGGCCATCCACGATATGCCTGTGGAGGCTACGACCCTGATGTCACTAGGGCGTACAGTAATCAAAACACACAATGTAAGATGTATGAGTCATACAATCTAGTCATGCATCAATCCTACGCATACCGTGCGCTCATGTGAAATAACATCTGCCTATCAGGGAGTCTCATAACAACCTGCCCAATGATATATGCGATGGTTAACCACATCTCATAATAAACATGCAGATGGTGTGTATGGGCATGTATCATGATGCTTATGCTGTCACATACTCATAATTGGTATCAATAACCGGCATCGACAATCGATCTCGACAATGTGAACATTTAACCAACATTGTCCCCAAGGAATGGCCCACATAGAGCCTAACATATAGTGGACCTATGGCCTCACACAAGGGCCAAAAATACAACATCATGGGCCTCACTCAAGAGGTTAATACACATCACGATGGGCCTTTAACATGAGCCTAACATACATCACATTGGGCTCCATAGCTTAGCCCTCAAATGTACCACAATGGGCCTCATACAATCATAATGGGCGATGGGCCACGTCCCATGGGCCCCGAATACATCACAATGAGCCACAACCCATGGGCCCCAAACACATCGCAATGAGCCTCTCACACGAGTCCATTATGCATCACATCAAGATGGGCCTCAATGGATGACCATAAATACGTCACATTGGGCCTCATACACATCAAGTGGGCCGCATTACATGGGTCACATATACATCACAATAAGCCTCTAATATCGGCCTAATATACATCACAAAGGGCCACATCTCACGAGCCTTATATACATTACATTAGGCATTGACAATCGGAATCGACCTCAACGAACGGAATCGGCCTCGACCAAACGGAATCGGCCTCGACATACGGAATCGGCCTCGACCAAACGGAATCTGCCTCGACCAAACGGGATCGACCTCTACCAAACGGAATCGGCCTCAACCAAACGGAATCGGCCTCATCAAACGGAATCGGCCTCGACCAAACGAAATCGACCTCGATAATCTGAATCGGTCTCGACATACGGAATCGGCCTTAACTAAACAGAATCAGCCTCGGCCAAATGGAATCGGCCTCATCAAACGGGATCGGCCTCAACCAAACGGAATCGGCCTAACGAAGGGCCTGAGGGAAGGTCACAGTGTGAACATCTAACCACCATTGCCCATCAATGTGGACATTTAACCAACATTGCTCCCAAGAAGTGGTCCACATAGGGTTGAACATATAGTGGGCCCATGGCCTCTCACAAAGGCCTTATACACAATACAATGGGCCGCAAACTATCTCAATGGACCTAATCATATGGGCTGGAGATACATCACAATGGGTCACGACCTATGGGCCCCAGTACATCATAATGGGCCGCAACACATGGGCCTCAAATACAACGAGTGGATTGCACCAATGGGCCTCATATACACGGCAAGTGGGCCCTACACATGGGCCTCAAATACACAACATGTGGGCCCTACACATGGGTCTCATGTACATCAAATGGGCCACGTATCTAAGACTTGAATGCATCGAATGGGCCACACATCATGGGCCTAATACATATCACAATGGGTCTTGCCCATAGGCCACAAATACATCACAATGGGTCTTGCCCATAGGCCAAAAATACATCACAATGGGTCTTGCCCATGGGCCTCAATTCAAGCAGGTGGGCCCCATCATACGGGCCTCAAATATACATCATAATGGGCCTCATGGATGGGCCGTATCAATGGGCCTCAAGTGTTGGACCAAGCCAAAATCCTTTCAATAGTTGCAGGTGTAACATGTGTATCACTGTACACTATCATTTCATGGAGTACACGACCCACTAGTGATGATCAGCCCTTTCTAAACATTGTCCGGGTAAATTAACACCATCTGAACATTGTCTATATAAATCAGCGTCGTCCAAACATTGTCCAGCACCGTCCAACACAATCTGGACAGTGTGGATTACAAAACATACAACATGGTGGGTCTTTCGACAGATGGACGACGTTGATTACAAAATATACAACATGGTGCGTCCCACGCATACAGTCCAGGGACGGACGTTGTGGATATAAAACATATACATTACAGTGGGGGTCACACCATCTGGATAGATGGCAAAGTGGAAATATAATTCATACACCAAGGTGGGTCCCATCCCACACGTACAACACGTGTGGGATAGCCCCACGAGCTGAAAACAAATGGACGGTGTGTGAGAAACACATATGTCACCATGGGTCCACCGTCTGGACAAGTAGGACTGGGTATAGAACAAATACATCATAGTGGTTCCCACACACGTGGCCCACTGATGGGCGGTATAGCCATGGTGAGACCCTCAAAGCTGAAGATAAAACACATATATCATGGTGTGGTCCACTGCACGAGCGGTGCAGATGGAGCGCATGCATCACGGATGGCCCCACTAGCCACCGTCCATGTAAATGGACGGTGTAGATGGTGGATGGGACTCACAGAGCTTGGTGACGTCACTTACAATACCTACACTTACAATACCTACGTAGTTGGGATGAGGTACACCAGCCAATCCACTCCCAACACGTCCGGATGGATGGACAGTGGATAAACAGATACATCATGCTGGGCCCCACGTAGCACACCGTCCAGATAAACAGTGTGGATTCAAGACACACACGTTAAGGTGGGTCCCACCCCCACACGTGTCACACATGTGGGATGGGCCTCACGCGTCCAGATATGGACGGACGGAGTGTATATAAAACACATTCATCAGAGGTAGGGGTCTCATGGACCTGGTCAATGGACGGTGTGGAAAATGGCACATGTACATCAAGGTGGGTCCCACCCCCACGTGCCACACGTGTGGGGTGGCCCCACACCAGAAAAGAAAAGGATGGGCGGTATGGTATAATACATACCTCGTGCCAGACCAACAGAACTTGCTGTCGCCAATAACAGCAGCTGGTAACTGCTGGCGTGAGGTGCTCCAGCCAATCCAAATCTAGATGGGTCTGCATGTGTGTGGCCCACCAGTGACTGCACCAAACTGGCACATATAGACCACCATATACATTAGGATGGGGCCCACATGGTGGCCCACCCGAGCCAGAATCAAGCTGATATTTGTGATTCCCCTTCATCCAGATCAGGCAACGGGGTTGGCCCAATGGCTGGACGGTCTGAGTCATACATGCACAAAATAGGTGGGCCACATCAACAAGGAAGGAGAGAGAGAGAGAGAGAGAGAGAGAGAGAGAGAGAGAGAGAGAGAGAGAGAGAGCACCCACTTTACTCTTCTTTTTTTTCTTTTTTTTTCTCCATATACTTTAATGCTTCTATGAAGCTCTTTCAACGGTGAAGATGACGATCTAGAAGTTGGATGGGTGAGGATCTAAGGTGGGAGAGGGCTGGATTTTTGGGATGGGTTGGATGTCCATGGCTCTTACAATGGAAAATCAAAAGGAAATAGGGAGGGAGGGAGAGATAGGAGAGAGAGAGAGAGAGAGAGAGAGAGAGAGAGAGAGAGAGAGAGAGAGAGAGAGAGAGAGAGAGAGCAAAAGGTCATGGCTTGCAATAATGATGTAAGGTCATCATTAATTTCTTGGTAAGGGAGGGTGTTTGACTTTTGAGAAAAGGAGAGGAAATGATTACCCAGCACATCACCCCATGATGGCTTAGAAAATTGTGTCATTGCAATAGGTGGGTCCCGCAACGTGCAGTATACAGTCATTACAATGCGCGGGCCACAACTTATGATCTAAGCGTCGCATTGACACACGAGACGCGGCTTTGGAACCGCGGTGACGGAGCGGTCGCTAGGATACAAGTTTCAGGTCGAGCCGACTTTAGAATATGGGATATAACTCAGGATCACACGCAACTACTGTCTACGTGTCCCGGGTTACCGGAATTCGATCGGGATGACCACGGAAGCCTACGGAACAGTACAGGCTAGGATACGGGTCTTACAATGTGGTTGGTGGCAAAGAGGTGTTTGTGGAAATGAATTGAACCAAAGGTTTCAGTTTCTCTTTTCTTCCATAGCCGAATAGGTAGGTAGAAGATTCTTCTTGATTTAATCCATGCGAGAAGGGAATATTGACGGCATCAACAGAATTACCAGGCTTCGTTTCTTTAGATTCTAACACAACTTGAAGTGCACCATCCTCATCCTCACCAGATCTATATATAGACCCAAGCAGTGATAACGCCCCACTTGCAATACCCCCTGCTTAATTCTATCCACTCTTAACCTTCTCTTCATCTGGAGGTTTAAGATCTGTTTCCGCTTTCAAAAGTTCCTGGTGTTCAATAAGGAATCTGAAGTACGCATGAAGATGGTGGTTAGGCATCAGAAACCCAAATGTTGGGTTGTCTCCATATTTCACCCTCAAGACAATTTCTGACTGTCCTCCATGTTCATTGACAAAAGTAGCAATTCTTGCAATGATTTTACACACCCTCTGTAGGATAAAATGACTCAGCACCTGTAAAACTATTGCCTATGTTTGTAAAACAATGGGATTTTGAAGTTACAGTTCAGGTGTTTGTGGAAATGCCTCAATGGCGAACTCGGCTTGATCTTGGCTCGAACTCGGCCTGAGCTGGCTCAAAACCAAGCCGAGCTGGCCAGTTTGGCTAGAGGACCGAGCTGAGCCAAGTTCGAGCTGAGGTCAGCCAGTGACCGAGCTGAGTCGGTTCGACTCGATGTGCTCCTAGTTCTGACAGTCTTGATGATGACTTTTGCCTCCGATCGAGCCTTCTCTGATCCATCTTGGACATGAAAATGTCCGCGGCCCGCTCGACATCAAGTTCCACCAAGGTGTGTATGTTTCTTTAAACCCTTCATCATGAGTGAATCACCCGGATGATGAGAAAATCCAACAGCAGCATGATTCAAAACTCCAGTGGGCCACTTTGCCGGAATTGAAGGGGTTTCGGTGCAACTTTACATTGTTTCGAGTGATATGGCTCATCTTAGTTTTTTATCAGGCTAATATTTTGTATTTATGGTTAATATAAGGGACCCCATGGTGGATGGAGTGGATGCATACAACATGATGGGCTTACAAAGATTGGGTGTTCAAGGGAGACCATGTACCCAACAGTCCTTTGGGGCCATCGCAATGTCCCTATGTCGCCCACTCCCTATTTCAGTTTTGCTGGCTCATGTGAGAACTAGAACTCAAGTGGGCCACACCACAGAGAATGCTACCATTCAAACCTTACTGGGCCACCTTAAAGTTTATATCCCATCCAACCCATTCACAAGGTGATTTCCATTGGGATGAATAGCAAACACAAATATCAGCCTGATCTAAAACTCATGTACACCCGGTAGGAGCTCAATTCTACTCTTTTTTATAGAGTGGCCCGTGAATTTTAAAGTTTATTTTGACTTAATTATACCAAGCTAGTACAATTTCTTAATCCATGAAATTTTACATGGTGTGGTCCGCTTGAGCTTTTGAATATGTGAACACAGCCTATGTCTACAGGACCAGCAGCTAGGGCCTGAAGGCAATCCCCGTCCCTCCAGGGCTCCTAGCAAACATTCCGTGGCCCGAAAGTCAGGCCAATCCATCACGTGGGCTGCCTGTGCGCAGCCATCGAGAACGGTTGTCCATGAATTCACAAGGCCTGATTTTTGGGCCAGAGAATGGCTCTAGATGGATGACCGAGTCCCGCGCGTGTGCCATTTGAGGCTTACTCCCACGAGTCTTATCCACGGGTCAATATTGGAGGCCACCGTCGGCTTGACCTCACAGCAAGCGTGTGCAATGTCGCACGCGTCACAAGTCGCCACTATCCATCACGTGTTGTCGACTGTAGCCATGTACTTGCCCATATCAGGCCTTCTAACAACAGGGTTATGCCTTTCACGACGGCTGGCACGTGCAGCCCGCGTAATAAATCGACCAGGATAGAAATCTGGACACGGATTAGGTGAGACGGGGTAACAGCTTGGCGAGTGAGGCCTTGGCCGTGGGGCAACCTTGATGCATGTGTTTTATATCCACGCCATCCATCCATTTTGCCTTATCATTTTAATGCATGATTTTTAAAAATGAGGCAGATTCAAATCTTAGGTCAACCACATTAGAGATTGAATTCCACCATTATAAACTTCTTATATGCTGCAAAAGTTTTGGATTAAGCTGTTATCCGCATTTTCCCTTCATTCGAGTCTGTTTGTATTTGACCTTATCAAGAGCAAATAAACATTAAAGTGGGCCTTAAGATGTTTTTATTTGTAGGTGTTCAATCACCGTTGTATTTTCAGTGGTGTGGCCGCTAAGATTTGTTTCTTCTTCATTTTTGGTACGATGCTCTAAAATGATCTGCAAAACAGATGGACATCGTGGATATACAACACATACATCAAGGTGGGCCCCACAGCGAGGGCCTCACCCACTGAGCTATTATGCTGCTTGTGCCCCACCCAAGGCTCAATTATTTTCTCAAATATCACAAATATATACTAATTTGAGATAATAAAATTAATTTAGTAATAAAATTCAAATACATGTAAATACTATAAAATTTTAATGCATTCCTTTATTTGGATTCCAACTCAAATTTATGTAAATATAATATATAATTTCAATAAATTTTTATTTTTGGATTCAATGCATTCTAAATACAAGCTTCCAAGCAAATCCTAGAATAGTAGGAACTCCATGAAGGAGCCAAATGAATGCGGATTGCATCTAGTCCCAGAACCAACTCCTAAACGAACCCTAGTTATTCCATGACAAAAAGACTCGAACAGACAAGGCTAGGATGGAGTCAACCCAATGTAGATTGCATATAGTGCCCGTTGTACACGCTGGATTAGAATTTTAAGCACAAAAAACAAGTTGAAAGTTATCTAATATTTTAGAAGATCCTACTGGCCATTCAACCAAGCACTTCATATTTGGAATCCTTATATGATCATGGAAAAATCGTCAAATAATTATAAGCATAGTAATGGGCTGAATTTGAGTTGAGGTCAGCCCAAGTACTACCCATTTGATTAATGGGTTTAAAAACATAACCCTAACTCAACCTAGTATCCATTACCTGGAGGCTCAAACCAGCTTGTTTAAAATTATAGCCTGATTCGACCTCCTAATCGGACCTTATATAGCAACTGCAATATTTTGTGTTAGGTTTATTGGCTCTTCCTAGAGTTATAACATTTATGGAGCTTCCAAAAAAGCAGATTCAACAAACCAACGGTTTGGATTCCTAAACCAACCATTGGCCCACTTAAAATGATTAAATATTCATTTGTTCTTTAAAATTTTAATTAAAGAAAACAAAATAAAATAAAACAAAACAAAACAAAACCAAAAAGACACAAGCTATTAATAAAGCTATGACAAAGATAATTTTGCTTTAGGTATGACTTGGGTTTGGCTATTCAACTGGCACATTGATTCAATATATGGATGACTTAAGGGCTACTCATTAATTTAAACGGACTACCATTTTGCAGAGCTTAACCTGCAACCCAACCCAGCTTGGCAGAACCGAGCTCAGAAGCCGGTGGGCCAAATTGACCCATGGGTAGAGCCTACTCATTGCCAACCTTTAAGTAATTATCATGTCATTCCCGAAATGTAAGCCGACTTCACATGTCCAACCATGGTACAGAATTTTTTGCTTGACTTTAGATTGATCCCTGTGATGCGCGTCTCTGGCTTAAATCTGGTCGACTTTTAATTTGTACGGTAGAGATCACCCAACTAGAGTGAATATCACGCAAAGAACAACAGGAGGTCATCAGAGGGTGGATTAGGTGAGACCCCTGCCTCGCCAAGACGTGCGGCTACCCGTGGGGCCACCTTGATGTATGTATTCCTCAACCACACCATCCAACTATTTTTTCATATCATTGTAGGATATCATCCCAAAATTGAAGCAGATCTACTTATTAGGTAGAACATGTCATGGGAAACCGTGGTAATTGACTGCCCTACCGTTAAAAACTTATTAGGGTGCACCTTAATGTTTCCATAGTGTTTATTTGGTATCAAATCAGTTGATAAGGTCACCTAAGGTTGGATGAAGGATAAAGAACAAATATAAGCTTCATCCAAAACTTCCGTGGCCCATTAAAAGTCAATCATTACTGTTTCCTATGTTATGCTTATTTTTGTGATAATGCCGTGAAATGATTTGGACAACAGATGAGGAGAGCAGGTTAAATGCGGCCTGCCTCACCCAACACTCTTATTGTGGGACCTACCTTGATGCATGTATTCTATATCCACTCCATCTATCTTTTTACAAGATTATTTTAGGGCATGAGTTCAAAAATGAAACAATCTAAATTTGGGTTCCAGTCCTTCCCCAGGTGGTAGACTCTGGGGAGTTTCAACATGAGGTCTTGGGTTCCAACCCATAAGTGGTGAAATCCCACTTCCACGTGTGGCGGGTCTTATAATGTCACTTACATGAGAATTGGATCTACTTCTAGCTCCTGTCCTTAAAATGGGGTGGATTGGGTAATACCCCGCCATGAGAGACAGACTGTCCTATTAGGGGATTTGTGGGATCCATTGTGTTATTTTTGTTTTATTCACACTTTTCAATCATTTTGGCCAAATATTTTAAGGCATGAGTGCTATAGGGAAGTGGATTGAAGGCTCAAGTAGACCACTCCAAAGAAAGCAACTCAAGTAGACCACGCCAAAGAAAGCAATGACCAAATATTCACTTTCCTTTTTTACCCGTGCCTTAAATTGTTCCGTGAAAATAGATGAATGTGGATAAAAGATATATATTACGATGGGCCCACCGATTCCTTGATACGACCGTCTGCCCCTAGCTAGGCCCTGTAGGGCTTTAATCTGAAAAAACACGGATGGACGGCGTGGATAGGTGGCCCACGGTATTAGCTGTACCGTCTTGGTTGAGGCCAGGGCCGCACCTGATCCGCTCCCTCCTTGTAGACGCTCGCTACTTGACGCTTTCAAGAAAGAGATAAGGTGGGCCAGTACACGTGGCGAGAAGCCTGGAACATACACCTCATCTCCGTGACACGTGGCGTGCGACGCGGCAGCGCATGGCGACTTTGCGCGACATGTAATTTCTGCAGGACTATATAATGATAGGAGGAGGTGCCCCACTTCAACAGGAAGAACGAGTTTTGCTCGAGTTTTTTGCTTCTGTTAAGAATATCGGGTTTTGCTTGATTGAGAGGGAAAGGCTGAAAGAGGGAAAGATGCAGGCTGTGAAAGAGAAGGTGAGCAATGCAGCCAGTGTAGCCAAAGAGCATATCGACATTTACAAAGCTAAGGTAGAAGAAAAGGTATGCACGTATCTTCTACCGTTCTTTCTTGACCAATATTACTTCGGAGATCCGATGACATACAGCCAACGGTACCACAAGTTGCTGTACCGTACTGTCTTTCCTACCAATTTGCCGTTTGTGTGAAAATCAGTACCATCAAAATGGTAGGGGCCACCTTGAAGGTCACCACTATTGAAAATCAGGTTGATTTATTCACTAGGTGAATCAAATCACAAATCAGACCGTTGGTCATCAATTGATTCCCTGATGAATGAAGCGGTCTGATTTTTGCGCTAGTGATCTTCATGGTAGGGCCTACAGTTTTGATGGTACAGATGTCCTATACAATCAGCATGTTGGTGGAGAACGTGGCACGATACCACATGTTGTGATCGTTGTCCAGCAATCCCAGTTGGGATAATATGGGCGGCTCGGATTTGAGATGATACAATGTCATAGCACCCAGCATCCGATACTTCCGTGTAAAAAGGAGTCCCTGCCTTTACCAAAACGCCCATGCACGGCAGCGGAAACATTGGTATTTCTGAGGGCACAGTGGTCTTTTTACCCAAGCGTAACTGAGTTATCTTTATAACATGGCAGGCTGAGAAAGCTACTGCGAGGAACGAAACCGAGAAGGAAATAGCGCACGAGCGAAGGAAGGCCAAAGAAGCTGAAGCCAAGATGGAGATGCACGCAGCCAAGGTCGAGCACAAGGTCAACAAGGAGAACGCCAAGCATGCTCACGCCGTCGACACCCCTGCTCACCACTACCCGGTCGGAGCCGCGCATCCTACCGCAGGGGCTGCAGTGGTCCAGACCACCCGTCCGGAAGACCAGCTCGTTGCCATACACGAACACCACGGCCACCACTACCCTCCTGGCGCACTGGCTCCAACGACCGGGGCTGTCGACCCATCGTACCCAGCCGTCGGCACCCCTGCTCACCACTACCCGGTCAGAGCCGCGCATCCTACAGCAGGGGCTGCAGTGGTCCAGACCACCTGTCCGGAAGACCAGCTCGTTGCCACACACGAACACCACGGCCACCACTACCCTCCTGGTGCACTGGCTCCAACGACCGGGGCCGTCGACCCATCGTACCCAGCTGCTGGGTACCATCCGGCTGAGTAGTACCTCTAGATCTAGATTAGGCAGTTATGAGATTCACGGACCATGACCTCTGTTGTGGTTGTTTCGTGGCGGGTCTCTCTCTCTTTTTCTTTTTTCTTTTTTTCTTTTATTATTTTTTTAAAATGTAATTTGGGTCATTACTTTTACATGTAAGAGACGGTAGCATGTTTGATGTTATTACAGTGGTTAGAATCTGTTTTATCATGTGTGATGTCTGCATCTTTTTTTAATCTTAGAAGGCCCGATGGCAAGATTGATCATCGGACCCTTCACTGTTTAGTTCGGACCATATGGATCGTGGATCCCATTTGAGGGGGCAGGGGGAGCCTTTCTCTGAACTCGACACTTTTCAAACAATCCGGGCATTCAAGAGGGTTTTGACCGTACTAGCCTTTTGGTATGACCCAAAGTTCCAAAAATCTATCCTCTCAAATATATTCTTTTCACTTTTGAGAATTAGATGATGGCTCCCGTTTGGAGCTGCTTCTTCTTTCTGCGGTTTCCTCCTCTTTTTACTACACTTTAAGCATACATTTGACTCCATCAATTTCTCCTGCCCATAGGCATTGGTGTATAGGCACCGCCGACTATTTCTAATGCCTTAGAAAAAATATTATTGTTTTTATTCGACGACCACATTCTCTAAGATACATGGAAGACAATTTTAAATGGATTTTTTATTTTTTATTTTTAGAATATACATTTTTTTAGATGGAAGTTATTTTTGGTTTTGGATAAAGATAAATCTTCGGGGTAGTTGTTGGGGATGAAGTAAAGAAGAATGGTCATATGGAAAACAATGAAAGAGATAAAATTTATTTGAGGTAAAAGAAGAAGAATTGTCATATGGAAAACAATGAAAGGGATAAATTTTGAATTTTGTAATATATTGTTATGGTTGAAGTGGTCATGTGTTAAGAGTTTAGGTCCTTAACGAGTTAAGGATTTAGGTTAGGGTTCTTATGTGTTAAGAGTCTTAAGTTATCATGTGTTAAGAGTCTAGGTCGTGATTGTGATCATGTGTTAAGGGTCTTTAAGTTATCATGTGTTAAGAGTCTAGGTGGTGATTGTTATAATGTGTTAAGGGTGTAGGTTGTCATGTGTTAAGGGACAAGGTTGACACACAATAATCTAGACTTTTAACATATGACAATTTCGGCCTTTAACACATGACAACCTCAATCTTTAACATAAGACAATTTCGGCCTTTAACACATGACAACCTCAATTTTGACAGTTTTGACTCTTAACACATGGTTACCTCGACTCAGATTTTTATGCCTGCCAGAAAAAGGAATAAAACTACGGATAAAAGCCGTAGCTAAAATCATATGCGACGTTATAGCCCATAGCACGTCCGTGCAATTGGTACTGTAGCAATAGGTCTCAAAGCTATCGCTACGTAAATAACTACGGATTAAATCCGTAGTGATTGTCTACGTACCTAAAATTGCATAAGCTACGGATTATATTTGTAGCTAAAAGTACGACGAATCCGGCAATAGGCTGAATTAGTAAAAGCTACGGTTTATAGATAGTTAGCTGCGGTAATAGCCGTAGCTATTGACTTTTTAAAAAATTTATAATGATGTTATCTCTTACCAGTACATTCCCTGATAAAAATTATAATAATAGTATTGTAACTGAATTTTAAATCTGTATATCTGAATTTTAAAAATAGATATATAAATAAAAATTGTAAGAAATAGAAGTTTAAACCAATCTAAAAAGACTTTAACTTACATTTCTAAAAAGAAAAACGATATAGTTTCTTTCTTCATCTTCTCCTTATATTTGTCGTCATCGGGCGTCGCATAATGATCCTGCCATAACCTCATATTCGTCGTCATCGGGCGCCGCATAATCATCCTGCCATAAAATTCATGAGCGTAGACTTGGATTACCAATAAGGATATAGTTTCTTTCATCAAATTCATGAGTGTCATAGAAAGAAACCATATCGTTTCTAAAAAGAAAAACGATATAGACTTGGATTACCACTAAGGATATAGTTTCTGGTTAAGCATGGAACTATGAAGATGCAAAGCATTAAACAAACTGAATGGCATGAATATAAGGCAATACACCTTGCAAAATATAATTCATCGTCTAAAATAGCACAAAATGCAAAGCTAATGAAAAGCAATTTCCATTTCTGCATGGATTATGTATCCAAACACACCTCAAAGGTTAGAAAAATATTTAGATGCTTGCCCTCCAATCCAATTTGCAAATGACATGAAGAGACACCTTCAAGAATCAGATGCTAGGTACTAGTAAATATTTGCATGCAAGAGATGATATAGAGTGCAGCAGGAGAGGGAATATTGGTGTTTCCAGGTTCAAATAATTTTCTTTCATTTTTTCCTTTTTATATAATTTTTTTTTTTGTCAACTTGATGATTTCCAAGTCAAAGAAGAATTAGTTATCCAAGACAGCATTATGATCCAATAGGTCTGATTATGTATGCATCAATATTCTCATAATTCTTCCAAAACCCTTGTAGTGAATACTCAATAGAATCAGTTAATTTTGATGATTCACAGAAACAGAAAGAATAGAAGTGTTAATATCACAACTGCTGGACAGTACTTAATGCTAAATTCCCATGAAATGCCATCATATTGGAAATCTAGAAATCAAAAGAATGGCGGATGAGTAAAATAACATATATCATAATACCTATAGTTGAAGTTCTTCACAACAAAATATAATGGTGGTCCTACTTTGAGATGCTCTGAAACGTTATCCAAATAACCCTGCATGAAATGTACATCAGATGGTTCCACAAAGCAGTCTTGCGGATTCAAAGAAGACATGAAAGAGCATATGTACACAACAAAACTGAATGAAATTAGTGCATCAGAGAAATTTGAAACACCACCTGAAGATACGAATTTCGTGGAAGAACAATCTTTTGTTCCAATCCAGGTTGAATCCTCGTAGATAATGCCTTAAACATTCAAAAGAAAGAGTACAATTTTATAAGACCATAGTACAACTAAGTAAAAAGCATCTATTTTCCAATTGGAAACTGATTCTAAAAGGAAATGAAATGAAGATTTGTTATATTGGTCATTGATTCACTCAGTTTTATTTCAAGATTTGTTTACAAAATGAAATAGTACCAGGACTAGCTAATTTTGATACATTTTCTCCATCCTGTTTCTCTCCATATAAGAGGAAAAAAGGAGTAAGTGGAAATAATCCTTCAGCTTATCACATGCTGCCAGAGTGTGAAGTCATCAAACTCTTGCTCAGCCAAGATCCACCAGTCTCAAGAATAGGTCTATTTGGCTCATTGACTTCTAGTTAATCGAAGTTTATCAGCCATTCTTGCCAAGATCAAGATTATTTGAGGCCATAGTGTTTTTTTAATCATCAGCCACTGATCTGAGACAGCAAGATACTTCATGACTTTTGCTCATTAATTGAGCTATTAGAACATGCATAGACTATTTTCACTTGCATAGTGGTCAGCTCTTCACGTTTATACCTCACATGCTATGATCAGAGCCATTCATGTGGTTGAGCCTGTCCATTATAAATTATGATTATGATTCTCACCATTAACTTCATATAGAAAAACGAAACATTTAGTAGCTAAGGGTATACAAACATTTCTATTCATAGCTGGGGCCATCACTTGCCTGACCATTTGTTAAAACGTCCACTCTTCATCTGCTAGTGTGGAAAAGTTACATCAGTTGGAGAATTGAAACATGTCCATGCACCTAGATGTGGCATTCACGTCACCTGTTTGGACCGTCTAATAGATCTGGGCCACTCATCTTGTGGCATACTCTTCTCTCTCAC
This sequence comes from Magnolia officinalis, assembly GCA_021015155.1. Taxonomy (NCBI): domain Eukaryota; kingdom Viridiplantae; phylum Streptophyta; class Magnoliopsida; order Magnoliales; family Magnoliaceae; genus Magnolia; species Magnolia officinalis. Next base: position 126,979,527 of record JAJHSJ010000001.1, on the reverse strand, counting down.
TACTGTGCAAAAATCGGAACAACTAATTGTTTACATTCCTTTTTGCCACAATTATGTGGGCCAATGAGATGTTGTCATGTGTCGGTAGTACGCAATAAATGATGAGCGAAATCTTACTCGCACCCTCCATCATTATTTACACCCTAATTTGGCATGCCATATTAAACAATCCAAAAATGTTATGTGTCAGTTATGCTATATGTAGTGTAAATGACTTCAAGAGGAGGAAGTAGTAGTCTATGAAAAAATTAAGAGACTCGTTAAAGCAAGTCTCTCTCTAAGTGTTAGAATCTTATCAAAAGAGATTCTTGCCAAAAACAACTCTTTATGTATGCCAAAGTAAGTGACGTAAGGATCACAATAACTTTCTAATATGAGAGTTTAGGAACATGAGGACTTTTTCAGTGCCCGAGAGAGTATATCTCTTGTACATGTGGCTGTACGCAATAAATCACACTGATGTGTAAGAATCAAAGAGATTTTCACAACTGATGTCCGAATCCTTCATGATGCTGAAGACTACCTAAAGCCATTACATCCTAGAAGCCTATAGAAACAATACTCTACAAAGACCTATAAGACTCACGTCATTACAACCAAGCACGACTTTATTTATCCGTCCACCATGGATATTTATCTTTTTGTTTTATTTTAGTTTAGTTTTAACTCCATCACTACTCATAGCATGGGATCCTTAGTTTTAAATACTTAATTTATTTCCACACTTCATCCACGACATCCTGTTAGATTGTAAGGAAGATTTGTTTAATTTCGAACAGAAGGTTATAATGCTTTCCTATTATGTACCAGGTGATTTTGCCAGCCATCTAGCCATGAATTCTGATCCACACCAGACAACGAAAAGATAGTCGATTCACGACTGTCTTACCACATGTACTTGGTTCTCACTAAGACTATGAACAAGTTGTCATGTCATTGGCCATCTCGTCATGGAGCTCGATTTCGATCGAGCAACAAATAAATTGTTGATGATCTGCCCTCCATCGACTATCTTGGCAGGAGACCCAATTTCCAATCGAGCAATGGATAGACCATCCTGCACATCACAACCGTCCCACTACGAAGCTTAGTATAAATTGGACAACGATCGAATCGTTGTACCTTAAGCCGATCGTGAGTGTCATTATTATAAAAATTATTAATAAAAAAACACTTTTGGCTTATATCTTCTTTCTCTAATTTTACTGTTGAACTATGGTAGCGAATCACGCTGAAATAATATGTCAGTACGTAGACGCACATATATTATCACAAGACAAAAAGAATCACATCGCGACCATCCCACTACGAAGCTTAGTATCAATTGGGCAATGATCGGATCGTTGTACCTTAAGCCGATCGTGAGTGTCATTATTAATAAAAGAATACTTTCGGCTTATATCTTCTTTCTCTAATTTTACTGTTGAACTATGATAGCGAATCATGTTGAAAGAACATGTCAGTACGTAGACACACATATATTATCACAAGACAAAAAGAATCCATTCGAAAGGGCTAACTCCTACCTTTTTACAAATTGTTTGAACGATAAGTGTAATTGGTGGTTGAGAGGATAATTGAATTATGTGTAGTCTCCAATCTATCCATCTTGCAGGAACAACAACAATTCAGTGAAACCTTGAGTTGAGTAGACTTTGGTATGTGCGTGCATCATACCCATATACAAAAATTGAATACAGACAAGCCCTCGTTCACATATGTGGCCTTATTTAATTGAATTGGCAGCAACATTAATGAATTTAATGGTCTTAAAAATATTTAGACCTATATTCTATGAACCATCAATGAATGAATAATCTTGACCCTACAGTTTCATGCCAATCAGTGTTAGGTGGGTTAGCTAAATGTATGGTACAGATTGATAGTGTGGATTGGCCACATGTGTAAATGCAACTACAAAGGGTTATGATCCAATGTACACAGGAGGTGATTAAAATTGGCAGGCATTTTAATGACAGGTGATTGAACCATTGGATGATCTTGTATCATGAATGAGAAGAAAATTAATTGAACGATTAACAGTTCAAATTTCATGTACTGATAGCCCACCTGATGACCATATTTCGTTGATTTTTGATGTGTATGATCTTAAACAATAGAAAACTGATAACTTAACCATTGACAGTATGATATGCCCCAGTCGGGTAGGTGAATAATTTTGTTGCCCTCGCTGTATGGCATCCTTGGGAGTAGTTGTCGGTGATTGGTTATGTATATATTGATTATTGCTTGTGAGAGCCATGGGTGTTTTCTTTGTAACGTAGGACTCGATTTTCCTCCCATCAATAAGCTCGATCAAGGCTCTCATATTCGAGGGAGAAATGTTCACAGACAATGCAAATGGAAAGAGGACGTGGTTCTCAAGACATGAGAGTGTGGGAGAAGCAAGGGGTGAAAAGGACCGGTAGTACGACTTGCGTAAGGATGGGGTGCGACCTGCACTAACTGAGCACTAGGTGGAGGTGAATGGATTGGTTGCATTTGCATATACACATGACGGTTAGCCCCACATCACATCAGAATAATGGCAGGCATCCATCCCAGTTTCCCCTTGGCATGGTCCATTCAAGCTGTGTAGAAAACCTAAATTTTCAGTCTAGGACTACAGAAGTGGTGCATTTGACAGGCAAAGGATCTGATATTAAGCACGTGAAGTCATGCATTGTGCGTTAGTAGAAGCTATGCCCTAGCACGCATGCATGCGTTCTTTTGTGTGAAAAGGTTAGCCTGTAAAATGTAGACCATCCTCTAATAAGGCTAAGTAGGAAGTTAGAGTGATGTGTGAAAAATACTGTTCCTATTTATTTTCGGTGAACATCTCTCTCTCCCTGATAGGGTATGGTGTCCTTGTCACACTTTCATAGTTTGGCGTGGGGTCCATTTTCCACCTCAGGATTGTATCTTAAAAGGGATTTTAGCTGTTCATGGTCTGAAATCTATGCTACCAAGGAACATTTGTTGAATGGGTGCTGTCAACGGGCAGGCCTGAGGTAGCTCTCTGTTCAGATTTTGAACTATTTCGAGCTCGGCCGTTGGGCAGGCCCTTTTTCAAAATTTTTATTTTTTAAGCCTGAGCTTTGCCCATTAACCCTGAGGGCATGTTTGGGAGCGTAGATTTGTAACCCCCAGGATTAAAAACCCCTTGGATTTGCAATCCTCCCATTGTGTTTGGCACCCTGAAGTGGAGTGGGAATCAACTTTAATCCAAAAGTACCTATCCCTAATATATTTATAAGGATTTGAATTTAATTACTAAATCAACTTTAATATCTCTAATTAGTGATATATGTAATTTTTGATACAATGGTTGTGATAAGCCCGCTAAAATATTTACTTTGCCCAAAAATAATGAAATTCCAAGTCTTAGATGGGCCACAAGCACAAGATTATGTCTGAGTGATTAACCAACGATTTTTAATTGTTGATTTACATGGACAATGTTTAGACGGTTCTGAACATTGTTTAGACGGTGCTGATTTACATGGACAATGTTTGAACGGTTCTCATCATCATTAGTGAGCCATGTGTCCAATAGAATGATACTGTACAGTGACACGCATATTACACCTGCAACTATTGAAATAATTTTAGGTGTAATCTAAGCTCTCACCATGAATTGCAAACCTCGTCAAAGAGGAGATTGGAAACCCCAGTTACTTTATGCTGTCAAGCAACCAGGGGATTGGAATTCCCCTCCAATCCCCTCCCATCCACGGTGCCAAACGACCCCTCTTAAGTGAATTCTATAGATGAAGAGTTAATAACTCATTTCAAAATCCACCATTCAAAGGTTATGATGATCGATAAAGCTTGATTATAAGACCATAACTTCTACATGGTATTAACGAGAAAACCCATGTTTAATCCAGGCATGAAGCCCTATATATTATCCCTGAATGGAAAAAATAAGGACTATCCAAAACTTCAATGGGCCACACCATCTAAGCTATGCTTAAAATCACGTGGTGTGGCCCAATGAGTTTTAGAATTGCTTAATTTTTTTAAAATATCCATTCAGCCAGTTCGGTGGCTTATGCAATACTCGGCGGTTCGTGCACACAATCCGAAGATTTTAACGGTGAATATTCCCATCCCAACTGGACCCACCTGTGTCTTTTATGGTTATCATATTCTGGAAAACGGATGAAATTGGATAGGAAAACCTTGTGGACGGAGTGGATGTGAGTCCCAAATCATAGTGGGCCCCACACAGGTAGTCGTAGTAAAAGCTCGTTCTACAGTGGCGATAGAGGAGGCGGCCTCCTCAAGAAAACATGGCGCGTGCGGTCGATACTCACGCGGTTCTGACTTTTAAGACGTATTGCACCAGAGAAGAGGGAGATCCCAGTAAGCGGAGATGGAGTCTCTCTTGGACTCGCTGACCACGGCCTAATCTCGGACGAAGGAAATCGTCTCCCGAATCCAGACACTGCAACCCTAGAATCCAATTTCCCATTTCAGCCATCCCCTTCTCTCCAATCATTTCAAAAGCAGTTGCTTCTCTGCTTTCCTTCAATCGACACGCGATCTGAACCTTCCCAAACCCTATTTCTCTTCTGCTACTGCTCCAGTTTCCGAATTCCGATTGATTAGCTGCAGATCCGAAATGCCTGTGGCAGCTTCTGCTATCTATTTCCTCAATCTCCGCGGCGATGTCCTCATCAATCGCCTCTATCGTGACGATGTCGGGTATGACCTTCCAGTTCCTCCCTCCATTTTCTAGGGTTTACAGAGATGAATCTTTGCGATGATTGAAATTAGGGTTTGATACATGCCTTTTAATCTTTGGTGGAATCGATTAAGAAGAATCTCATAAAAATGTGAAGCCATAGAGCTGCGGATGAATTACCGAAACCGAATTCCTCATTTGTTTCAACCTACTATCTTTCGTTGATCCATGTCCTGAATTTTCAGCTCTGATTCTTCTCATTTTTTTTTTCTTTTCTTTTAATGCTGGATATGGATCCTTCAGTGGCAATATGGTGGATGCATTTCGGACGCATATAATGCAGACGAAGGAGCTCGGTACATGCCCTGTTCGGCAGATCGGAGGCTGTTCTTTCTTTTACATGAGGATCAGCAATGTGTACATTGTGATTGTTGTCAGTAGCAATGCCAACGTTGCTTGTGCACTTAAGTTCGTTGTTGAGGTATGTGGAATCTTCTCTTCTTTGCTTGTTTTATTTTTATGTCCCTTTTTCCGAACGTGTTTTGATTGTGAATTTCAATGGCTTGAATTGTAGATTTTTTGGGTGAAACTTGGGGCTTTTTGCATGTGAAATTTCACAAAACAGATTAATTTACATCTCAATGGATTCATATTGCTGCCAACTTTCCATTAAGCGATAATTTATTTTTATGTGTCATAGAATTGTCCTTCGATTGCCTAGTGAAGTCCAGAGGTTTGCTAAGCCCACACATGTGTAGAGGCCTGCCCATCTGTGTGCAACATGTCCGTGGGATCTGATATTTCCATCAGGTTGGCTACACTGTAGATCTTCTAACTAATAAAATCAGGTTGTTTCACTCCTCAGGTGGGTCGTGATTTACAACACAAATAGACTGCTGTTTTTAATCTCTACATTTTTTTTTTGTACGTCGTGGCACACCTTAGGAGTAAAAAGGCCCGAGTTTTTAACTGCAACTTTTAAACTGTAAGGTCCACCTGATTCAAAGCTTGCATCTCACCCACGTGCCATATGTGGTTGCGTAATAGATGGGTGGGCTCTACATGCATGTGGGCTTAACAAATATCATAATGTTGTCGATTTTCTAGTTACAAATTTACAATTGTTCCTTTTTCAGCATATTACAATAATGGATGCTGGTGTATTCTGTTGTAGGAATGTTTTGCCTAATGCATCTCTTGCTTCTAGACTGTGCTCTTTACTCCCCTCCCAGCTTCAGAACCTCCTTTACCTTCCGCCCTTGCTATTGTTACTGTGACTCCAAATCCAACTTATATAACAGCTTTTTGTTTTTTGTTTTTTTAGTTTTTGGATCCTTGGCATTGTTAAAACTTGATAGTTTCTGGATTTTACTGAAACAATCAATGAATCAGTTTTTTCTTCTTTTTCATTAAACATTCACTCATATTTCAGATTTTGAAATATAACTTATGGAATTCTTAACTTTTCTGGAGAACTACCAGTTTACCACTTCTTAACCCCTGGTCTTGCTTCTGCTTCTTGTAACTAAGAAAGATTCCTTTTTGGTCAAATTCCATCTTTCAGTGGTACTTTAGGATTTAGCTGCATATTCTGTAGTAAATTGTCATTATAAGCTCATCTTCATAATCAAGGATTTGCTTGACATATGAATATTAATCGCTTATAGTGGAAGTTTTTTTTTTTTTCCCCTTATTCTGCAGAAGTCGATTCTGGTATTTATTGAATCTCACCGTTTGTGGCTTCGTTAGGTTATTTGAGTTCATGGCATGGTAATCTCAGTTGTGGTGGAGAGTGGGGACATTCATTTCCTCAAATTTCAGTTATCCTGCCATATCTTCAAGAATACCTTATACCTTTGATTCTTTATTTCATGAGCAGGCGGTTGCACTGTTCAAATCTTATTTTGGTGGGGCATTTGATGAAGATGCTATCAGGAATAACTTTGTCCTGATTTATGAGCTTCTGGATGGTAGGTTTTCTCCCATCTCTTTCATGATGACAAAATACTTCAATCAGTTTTAGTTTTCCAGATTATACGATTTTTCGCTCTACTCACCCTTAAAAAAAATGGATTTTTCACTTGTCCTAATAATAATATCTTCAGTCCATGCCTGTTGCTAAACCCACTAGGGCTATCATATTCTGGATGAAGCTGCTTTGAGCTTTGTTTCTGTTAGTGAATAGTATCATTGTCAGCAATGTTCTTTTTCTATTGTGTTGCTGGGGTGATAGCAATGTCAGTAAACAATGGAGGACCTTTTCAATTTGTTTTGATTATGGTCCTTGTATTTTCCTAAGATATGATGCTAGATGAGTTCCTCTCTGGCTGTGTGCTGTAAAACCATATTATTCTTGCTCCGATTGTAGCGAATCTCTTATTTGAGTCATTGGGTATGAGGATTGTTTTGTAGTTGTATGAGTATTTTGAAAATATGCACCTATCGTGCAGAAATCATGGATTTTGGTTACCCCCAAAACCTTTCTCCTGAAATATTGAAGCTTTACATCACCCAGGAAGGAGTTCGTTCACCATTCTCGTCCAAGGTAAGATCTCAGATAATTATATTACTGGATTAAAAACTTGTTACCTGTTAGCATGTCTATAGGTGTTGCTTTTAGGGTCGTGACCTTCTTTCTACTTAACCATGCAGAAAAGGGCTGGCATATGTTTTAGAGGTTTTTCTAAAGTTAAGCTTTTCTGACTATTTGTCTTTGCCTTATAAACAATTCAATAGCCTGCAGACAAGCCGGTCCCGAATGCAACTCTCCAAGTTACAGGTGCTGTTGGTTGGCGCCGTGAGGGTCTTGTTTATAAGAAAAATGAGGTGACCTTCTCTTCATCGCTTCCTGGTATACACTGGCATGGGAACACTGCTAACAAAAAAGTTTCCTAAACTCCTACATTGCAGGTGTTCCTAGATATAGTGGAAAGTGTGAATCTCCTTATGTCTTCAAAAGGTAAGTAATGTATCACCAACAGTGTTTTAAATAGCGAATAGCGTGTAGCATAGCGGTCACCCCTCTGAAGCATGAAGCTTAAGCTACATGGCATGCAACATAAGCTACATGCTACTTTTAGATTTTTAGTTAAGGTCGCGCTTGGTTGCGCCAAATATCATGAAATTTCATGATATTTTGCACCAAATTAGTATGATTAATAATGAAATTTAATGACATTTGCTGCAATTAAACACAACCTAAAATAATAGGAAAATTAGGCAAATAATAAGCATAAAGGTAAAGAAAGAGCAACCTAACGGATTTAATATTATTACTTGTATGATTTTACTAAAATCATTGGTAAGATTAACTAATTTTCTTATATAATTGGGTAAAACATCTTTTGCTACTTTCTTAATGCACTCAGCCATCTCCTTTCACAGAACATTTCTTCCTCGACATTCATTTTTCTTCTTCCATCAATTTATTTATGAATATAGTTGTTTTCTCCTTTTAAATTCCACCACCTAGTTTTTGGACACCTATTAATTCCATTCCATTTCTTTAATCTCTTAACATAATATCCATAACTTTTAACCTATGTTGTGTGGTCAGACTCTCTCTGGGTATCAGTGTGCAGTTATTGCATATTTGATCAGTCTATCTTCTTAGGTAGAACTCTCATTGCCGGTCTCCAACTCAGATAAAGAAGGGTTGCATCAGCTTGGCAGCCAGTGTCAAACTTATGTCGTAACTTCCAACATGAATCCGAGTTATAACGCTATGTAGCTCATGAAAATAGCTTAAGTCATGTGTGGCCTATAGTAAACACTTACAAGCATATGCTACACACTATGTAGCCAATGGTACACGTTACGTAGCTTACACTATAAGTTATTTTTCATTAAAAGTTGATGTTTTCAATGATTTGTTACATTTTTATTTTTAATAAAAAGTATTTAATCTTTTCAACGATTGTAGTAAGATAATCGAAGGAAGAGTATTAACTCAGTTCCGTTGCTATTTCTTTATCTGTATACTTGATCTTTACCCCTTTTTCCTATTCTCCCTATTATTTTGGTTTGTGTTTGGTTGCACCAAATATCATGAAATTTCATTATCAATCAATCTGATGTGGTGCAAAATATCATGAAGTTTTGTGATATTTGGTGAAACCAAGCACAACCTTAATTAAATATCTAAAAGTGCGCTACTGCCGCTACATGCTATGTAGCTTATGCCTCACACTTTAGAGAGGTGAATGCCATGCTACACGCTATTTGAAACACTGTGTATCACTGTGTTTTGATCTATTTCTGCAATGCATATCTGTTGCTTAATATTGTCTTTTAATTGTTTATGCCAAATAATTCCGTGATTTTAGGTAGTGTTTTGCGGTGTGATGTAACTGGAAAGATTCTCATGAAGTGCTTCCTCTCTGGAATGCCTGATTTGAAGTTGGGCTTAAATGACAAAATTGGTCTTGAAAAGGAAGCGCAACTTAAATCTAGACCTGCTAAAAGGTACTGTGACAACCTAGTTGCAGTTTTTTCTTCGCTGGCATTTGTTCATATTCTTATCAACATTGAATCAAGCTATAAGACTGATGTTTGAATTTGTGCAACTATAAGGCTGATGTTTGAATTTGTGCAACTATAAGACTGATGTTTGAATCAGTGTTTTAAATAGCGGTAGCGTGTTGCGTAGCGTTCAACCCTCCGTAGCGTGTAGCGAAATAGCGTAGCGTATAGCGTAAGCTACACAATACTTCTATTTTTTAATTTTAAAATATATATATATATATATATATATATATATATATATATATATATATATATATATATATATATATATATAGAAGTTGATGGATAGGGTCTTATTATTTTTAAGTTAATACATGTCTCGTGTACAATTTTTTAAGGGCCCGAATTAGGCGGGACTGGGATTGTGAAGTGTAGCACACAAGTGTCAAAGTTTTTTGGGCCCCACCGTGATAAATGTGTTATATCCACACCGTCCATCCATTTTGCCAAATAATTTTAGGGCATGAGCCCAAAAATGAGGCAAATCCAAAGCTCGGGTGGACCGCACCATAAGAAACAACAATAATTAAACGTCCACCATTAAAAAATTATTGGGGGCTACAAAAGCATTAGATCAAGCTGACATGTGTGTTTTCCCTTCATCCATGTCAGTGTGACCTAATTAACAGGTTAGATGGAAAATAAACATTACAGCGAACTGTGTAACAAAATAGTGCAAGAGCACTGTTCAACGTGCACCACAGAACACAAAATAATAATAATAATAATAAGTGCGTAGCTGTGAAACAGCCACGCAGTCTATTCCATTTTCGATGCCGGAAATGAAAAAGGAGAGGGGGAAACCGAAAGAAAAGAGGGAAAGAAGAGAGAGAGAGAGAGAGAGAGAGAGAGAGAGAGAGAGAGAGAGAGAGATCCGCAGCTGCGACCGCAACCGCAGCAGTCCGAGAAGAAGAAGAAGAGGAAGAAGGAGAAGAAGGAAGAGGAGAAGAAAAAAAAAAAGAGAGAAAAAAGGAGTGTACCTATTTTTGGGGAGAAGAGCAACGTCAGCAGTGTCGGTTTGCACCTGACAGTTGACTTTCGACCACAACATTGAAGGGTGGGGAGAGAATCAGCGTCGGCAGCATCGGATCTACTCTGTGAGAAGATTTTGGGTTTCCAAATGCAAGGGTGGGGAGAGCAGCTACGTCGGCTGCTGCAGTTTGGGGGTGGAAGCCCTTTAGAATTAGGTTTTTGGTTTTTTAGCTTAAGTTTGCTTGTGGTGTGAGTTCACCACTATTTCCTGCACTGGAAAAAAAAAAAAAAAAAATACAAAACAGGTAGCGTACGCTATCTGCGCTACACGCTATATACCCGTAGCGTACGCTACGACCTCTGTAGCGTACGCTACAGGGGAAACACTATTTCTGACGCTACGTAGCGAAATCGCTACGAACACTATTTGATACACTGGTTTGAATTTGTGCAACTGCACCCTCATATATTTTTCAGCTTTCCACATTGCAGCATGGAGCACCCGATCTAGTTGAAAATGGATGTTTGAAGAGTATATCTAATTCCTATCTTTTCGGTTTCATGGTGTGCCGTGACAGACGTTACGGGGCTGTAAAGGCCATTACGTAAAGGTAACGGTGGCAACCGTTACACGTTACAGGGTTGTAAAGGCCATAATGGCTGTTACGGAAAAAATGATAAGGTCCATGATGGGGCTGATACAGGTTTTTTTTTTTTTTTTTTTTTTTCCTTCAATAAAAAAGAGAGACCGTAATGGGCATTACGGGGGCTGTAACAGCCGTTTCAGCCCATATCGTAAAGGTAATGGTTGTGGCCGTTATGGCCACTGTTACCGTTACAGAATACCTTTGTCTTAATATTGAATTTTATCAAGAAATGAAAATGTAATAATAAAAAAACTTCAAAAGACAAAAGGAAAGAATGGTGACACACTATCTCCTCCCCGCAAAAATTGCAAAGGCATCTGATTCTCCATAGGCATCAGTTGGACTGGGGTTGTTTATCTGCATGCTTTACCTGGGCAAGTCTTGTAGTGACCTAAAAATAGGATTTCTTTATTGCACAGTATCCTTTAGAAACTAGCATATTTGTGAACAACTCGGGATGTACATTCCTCTGTGCAAAATAGTAAACTCAACCTTGAATTCACCAATTGATGGTTTGGTATGGTTCTTTTCTTACAATGTTGACTTGTGACTCGTTGGAAACTTTCGTCTAGCATTCTTGGTTGCTGCAATTTGTTATTTAGTGTGTAGTGGAGTTGCAACTGAATCGTCACTCGAGTTCTGTAGGAACTGTTTCCGCTAGTAAAAGTTTGTTAGTTTCAAGCTTTGATATGCATTTTTTTGAAGTCAAGTGCCAGGCATCTTTTTTCATGTTTTCGGTGATATTCAGCATGAGAAGTTGGCCCCTACAGGATTGTGCTAAAGTATATGCTTAAATTGTATAGTTTCATCTCTGTTATAGTCTTATAGTCTCTTGTAGTTCACAACTTATTGCTGAGATTCTTCTAGTTGTCTTGTTAACTTGGCCCTCGGTTATGCCTTGTTTTTTCAGTGGCAAGACTATTGAGCTCGATGACGTTACTTTCCACCAATGTGTAAACTTGACAAGGTTCAACTCAGAAAAGACTGTCAGTTTTGTACCACCTGATGGTGAATTTGAATTAATGAAGTAAGCTTACTTGTCTCATATATCTCAAGAAGTATTCTTTTTTTTTTTTTTTCCCCTCTAAAAATGCTCTTTTCATTTTCTCATTTATGAAGCAGTTTTTTTTTTTTTTTTTACTGGAAAATTCCCCACGAATGCCATATTTACCAAAAAAATTACTCCATGAATCAAAAGTACCTGGGTAGTGCTTTTTGGGAAGGGAAATTACCAGAGTACCTTCATGTATTGTTTTTCTTTAAAAAGTAATAAATAGAAAATTTTGGGGCCCACTTGGTATGTGCATGACATCCAACCTGTCAAAACATATACACCCATCCATTGAAACCACACTAACCAAAAATCTTTCTAATCGAATCACAAGATGGGCTGCACATCAATTTTGATATTTTCAAGTAGTGTATATTATATTTTTATGGTGTGGCTCAACTTATGTTTAGATTGATCAAATTTTTTGGTCATTATGAACATCATGGTGGATTACATCTTATTGGACTGGTTAGATATCATACAAATATCATGTGGGCCCCACAATTTTCTAAATTATCACTTTCTACAGAAAAAGTATACAATGGACATTATGGTAATTTCTCCGCTTGAAAAGCATTTCCCTGGCATTTTGGTTCGTAGAGGCATTATTTGGTAAAATACTAATTCCCGAGGAATTCTGCCGTAAAAATCCCTGTGAAGTAACCCTTCAAAAATGCTCTCCTTTTTTTCCCCTTTCAAGTCATTCTGGTGGTATAGTCTTAGAGTGTCCTGTAGGAAAGTCAATAAGAAATGGAAATAGTGTTCTTTTAGGGCCCGTTTGGATTGCAAATTACAGCTGTAATGTAATGTAAAAGCGCCATCATTACAATTTTACAACGTTTGTTTAAATGCATAAATCGGCACGTAATTCGACGGTCAAATGCAGATGTAATAGGAGACAAATTAAGGAATTTGTAATCATTACAATTTTACATTGTATTGCAGTGAAATCCTGTCCAAACACAGACATCGTTGTATTTTTCTTGTTGGTTTGACATTTCAGTAATATAAAAGTATTCTCATTATGATTTTACCACGCCTAGCCAAACACAGAAATTGTTGGTCAAATTACCTGTTTTCCAGGAGACAGGTATTGTAATTTGTAAGCATTGCACTTTTTACAATACTGTACAGCCGTAATTCGCAATCCGAACAGGCCTTAGGTGATGGTTGAATGATCTGCTGTTTATTGGGATGATTCAAAAAAGGGGGAAAAAAAAAAGAAAAAGAAAAAAAAAGAAGGCTCTTTCCTGCTATTTGTAAAGTCCCTTGTGTTTGCTAAAATAATCCTTTTGAAACTCAATAATCCTGAAACTCATCTCAATCTTCACATGCTTTCATGATCAGGTTCAAGAATGATGTTGACATATAGTAATTGGATAGCTTTAATTTTGTAATAATGATCCATTAAGAACTTAACATAAATATGGTTACATGAATGCACTACGAGAGCCCCACCCCCCCAAACAAAAAAAAAAAAAAAAAAAAGAGAGGAGGAGGAGGCAATCTCCAGAGACCTGATCTTCTTAGCAACCAAGCAATGTCATCATGTGCCCCTCAACTATTAGAAAGGAACACAATAATTTCAAAGGACTTCTTGTAAAGCTTGTGCATATGCTTCATTTGAAATTTCTGACCATGGCCCTGACAACACAAGGTTTTCCAACCACACTCACAGTTATCACATTTCATAGTGCATGACCCATGGTTCTGTGGCAGCTGGGGTCCACTAACTAATCATTTTCCTTGCTGGCATCCCCTTGTGGGAGTGAAGTTGAGCTTAGCTGTTTGCAATCTTTCGAGCAGGCAGTCTGATACAATCTGCAGATTTTCCTTCGACTGTACAGTGTTATTGCAGTTACTGCTACATGGATTTACCACAGGATCATAATATCGTCTGTCCATTCTAATGGAAACTCTTTCACAGGTATCGTATTACTGAGGGCGTAAATCTTCCATTTCGGGTGTTGCCGACAATCAAGGAATTGGGTAGGACGAGGATGGAAGTAAATGTTAAGGTTTGTTGTTTACATTATGATGGATATTTCATCCTTTCATTTTCAGCTGTGGTATTAATGCTTTCTTCCATTTGCAGGTGAAGAGTGTTTTCGGTGCAAAGATGTTTGCTCTTGGAGTAGTGGTCAAGGTTCCGGTGCCAAAGCAGACAGCAAAGACAAGTTTTCAAGTGACATCTGGTCGAGCAAAGTATAATGCGGCTATTGATTGCTTGGTCTGGAAGTGAGTAATCAATGTATCGTTTTCCTGCTCAGTTATTTGTCAGTAGAGTTAGGCTTCCTACACATGCGAGCCTTCTTTACATGACACCGACCCTACGAGATGCTAAAATCCTCGCATACATGCACATCCAGAACTCTAATTAACTGGAGCTCCCTAAATAACTAAACGATTCATAGGATTGCTCAGTTTGCAACTCCTAGAGTATGTAAGAGTTTAGATAACCTGTCTAATTAAATCGAACCTCTGTTGACAACTAAATTAAGGTACAGAGTACACAGATAACTTGGCTAATTTCATTGGCTCTGTCCAGTCACATTAAGAACTTCACAGCTCATGAAAAGGAAAATCTATATCGACGATCATTTTGGAGTCAATGATTTAATTATAGAACTGCAGGTTCCCAAAAGAAAAAGAAAGTTCTAAACAATGACTTAATCCTATCATATCTCTGAAGTCTTCTAACGTTAAATTTGATACAGGTATTTCATTGTAAACTTTGTTTATCATTTTTGGTTCTGAGAGCATCCTAGTGTCATTGATAAAAAAAGAAAAAAGAAGTGCATCATAGTGTTATTGTTTATTCGTACTTTTGCAAGTTTTTCATGAGGCAATCCAGTCATTTATCATCTTTATTTCCTGTCAAGCACATTCGTAGTGTTGTCAAGCATTTAAAAATGTTTAAAACTTTGCAGGATAAGGAAATTCCCTGGACAAACTGAGCCAACCATGAGTGCCGAGATCGAGTTGATTTCCACAATGACAGAGAAGAAATCCTGGACTAGGCCCCCGATTCAGATGGAATTTCAGGTGCCAAATTAATTTTTCAACTTGCAAGTTTATCATGTTCCATCTAGAATACTGCATGAGTAGGCTGTCGATCGTGGGCCTGGCCTGCCCAAATTCATATTAGAAAAGGCTTCCCGACCTAGCCCAGTCTGACCAGTTCAAAATCTGGGTCCAAACCCAGGCCTGCTGACATCCCTTATGCATAAGTGTCACCTGATAAAATAAACAACCTCAGAAACATAATGAGTGCACAGCGAGTTGGCAGTGTGCATGCTCTGATTATGGTGAACTGACAAGAGAAGTTTGGCAAGGCAATTATGGAATTTCCTGCCCTTTTCTGTAATGTCTGCACTGAATTTTTGCTAGTCACCAGAGATGCTTGCTGCACATTTTCTGAAAGGAAGCCCCCTTTTGTCCCAGCTATTTGGGGTCGGCTTGTTCTCAGGATTGCTTGCCAAATGTTCGACCCTCCTTTATCCGGACTGGGTACCAGTTAGCACCTTGCTACCAGGCAGAGTTTGATAAATTTCTTAAAATAATGAAGGAAGATAACTGATTCTTGACAATATGGTTTCTGCAGGTTCCAATGTTTACAGCATCGGGATTACGAGTCCGGTTTCTCAAGGTATAGACACAACTAGTTTGGCTGTTTTTGATGCGCCCCTATTTGGTTATGGTACCTGATATTGCCAATGTTTCTTCAACTTATGCAGGTTTGGGAGAAAACTGGATATAATACGGTGGAATGGGTTCGCTACATTACCAAAGCCGGGTCATATGAGGTCAGATGCTAGAGGCTTTGGAAGTGTTCTTTTGCAAACTTTGTGAAGACGTGTTGGGAGGGAATCTTTTTAGCAAGTGAACCTTGGACATGGAGCTACAAGAGCATGATTTTGCTTATTGATCTGGTAAATTGCCACCTTTCCCCTCAAAAGAAGAGTCTGCTTGTTATATTTTCATGTATTGTGATTATTACTATTTTCTACTGTTTGTTCTTCAACTGGCACTTGGCATTTGATTCTTTGGAATGGAAATTTTACTTGCATGGATTGTTTGTAAAGGCTGATCATCAGTTGGGGTTGTAAGAAAGATCAACATTGGCTGTTGCTCTTGGTGGGATGTCCAAGAATCTTTTTGACTGATTGAAATCATTTTTATTGGATAATGGTCAATCCAACTATTGTAATGTTTTTGTAATATTTTTAAGAAGCATGCATGATTGATTAATGTCTGATGGTTTTGGAGAATGCTATCTCAGAATCATATCCCGTGGTGTTCAAAATAAATCACCAGGAGAGTGATAATCAAGACACTGGCTCTACAACATTTTAGACAATTAATGTGCTCCCTCAAATGCGTTTTTTTTCTCCTCTTTTTGCCAAATGCAATGAGGCTTACAATATTCTAGGCGATGAAAAGGACAGTTCATGAGTAATTGCTTGCACCCTTGTGGGTAAGTACCAATGATCAGAGGCATTTGGTTGCATTAGTGATCCAAGAAATGCAAAACCCACCACTGTTGCACCATGTACTACAACTTGCCTCAGCTGGAAGGTTGAAGCCAAAGAAAAAAAAAATTGTGGCCTTTTTTCAGTTGAATATGAAGAGCAGTTGGCTGTATTTTCTTTCTCAACTGTCTATCACTCGATTGATTAGCACTTTACATGGGCAGAGCAACTTAACAGCAATGGTGTGCGTGATTATGATGCTCTGGGTTTAGTTAAATGAACAGCACTAGTACCATGGATGAGTTAGCACCAAGCACTCATTCTATAACACATGTACACTAAGGGCATGCTTGGTATGCAGAATTATGTGGTATTGAATTGCATTGGTGAGATACAAAATTCCATCCGGCACTAGGAATTGGTAGGAAGGGTTGGATATACCAATTATTTGACCTTCTAGTCCCAACAGAAGATACAACAGGATTTTTGGTGGATTGTGAAATCCACTGCATTTGTGGGCCTCACGGAGTTGCATATGAATACAGGTGGCTGGCATCAGTTGTGAAATCTAGTCTGTTGATTACAATTCCAACATGCACCAAATGCAGAGTTTTCCCAAATGAAGAATTTGATTCTGAAGGTAGGATTGGATGGTCAAAATACCACTATTTCCAGATAATTATTGTACAACAAGAGTGTTAATTCCATCTAATCCAATGCAATGCATCATTCCAAATAGGTCCTAAGAACACACAAAAAACGTTAAGCTTGCAGAACGTTATTGGAAGTGAATCTTGAGATAGGGTTATGCTGTAGTTGTTTGCTTCCTCCACTCGGATACTACATCTATTCATGGAAACATGAAAACTGCCTACTCAATGCAACAGTTTAGGTACAACAAGGTACAACAATACATTAAGTCTGATAAACAAACTGTTTAGCATACATATGACGTGAGAACTTGAGCAACTTCCGGTACAAGGAAAATAAGGACAGCCAAACTCTTTCAAGATACAAAAACAGGATCTCCAGAATGGAGTCCACGAACAGTCAACAGCTTTCACAACAATAAAACATGGTTGAGGAAAGAACGTGTCAGAAACTAGGCAATAACAATGGCACATCAGGCCCTGGGAAGCTGTGGTGGAATGATCTGGCCCCCATCAAGCTGAATTTCATGTTCAACCCTCTATATGGAAAGGCTCTCTTCAACAGTCCCTGGCACCATCTGTTAATCCTACCAGCTAAGCTAGTGAGCAAAAACATAACTAAAATTCCAAGTAAATCACTAGTTAGTTAGAGAACACAGTGGTTCGTTGCTACATCTTCATGTTGGTATCGTGTCTGTGCTGATTAGCAGAGTGATGACCTGCCCATCCACCAGATGGATACAAGGTGGCAATGGGTTGAGCATGTTGGCCAGAATTGCCATAGGTCCCAGTTCTTTGGTCGAGGGGGCTACTAGGTTCATCATCAGATGACTCACTTGTGGAACCCTGTGAGGGCAGGCTGGCAGGCGCTGCTGTGGCCAAGCCTGCCATTTGTGGGGGTGCCGACGAAGGTTCACGTTTCAAAGGATCTGTTTTCGGTTTTTTACCATCTGCAATGAAGCTGCCCACCACAACCTGATATGCATGCAGTCAAACCAGAAAAGATTCAAGGGTTGGTAAAAGATGGCATCATGTAAAAATGGTGAGGGTAACATTTAGGTGTGCAGACCTGCACTGGGGTTGCTGCCATTAGCATCCCAGCCACTCCACCCCCAATAACACGGCCGTCTGATCCTGCCAATGATACACTCAATCCACCAGTCCTGCTTCGGGTGCCATCACTCTCTGTAAGCAAAAACGAACCCGATAGAGAAATGATTTCAAAGCGGCCCTGCACGAATGATACCCATATGAGAATAATTCATCCACAGTCCAAATGCTCGACTCGAAAGTAAAGATGTAAAGAAGAATCCAAACACCTGAATAGCAATTTCCAGGTCTTGGATGCACAGCTATTATTATTTCACAACAAACCACAGGCGCAAGGGAATTGCATGGTCTTGAACCATGCCCAAAGCAGTTAGTGGCCATTAATTAACATTTAATAGGTTAGTTGCTTATGAGTAGGAAAATGACAATCTAATCAGACATTTAACAGAGATCCATGAGGATGAATATTAAACTACGAACAACCAGAAAGACACCATATGAAATGACAATTCTAAAAGTTTAAAGCTTCCTAACATCTTGACGAAATTATATTTAGAATTACACCTTTGATACTGAAAATCCAAGAGTTTTTGAATCTATCAAAACATTTGTATGGACTATGCATGCATCAACACTTATTGTTTCTTCGGGCCTCCATGTTCTACACCGCATTTCATGTTTCACACCCATACCACAGATGTTTGTCAGCAAATTATGCGGCTCTGACCATACACATTTGCATCAGATCACTGATCCCTTTTCTTTAATTAGCTTATGATATGAATCTATCAAGCGTTAGGAAAAGCAGCAAAAATATAAAGAGTACATTCAAATGACAATTACAAGTATCATGTGGAACATACATCTTGTATCATGTGGTACCTATATCCTTCTTTTTTTGAAAGGTAACCGGAACCTATATCCTTTGATAAATTTTTTTATAAAAATGGTAAATCCAAATTCAGTTCCAACAAACCTCATATGACACAGTCCCACCAGAAGTTGCGGGTTGACGAAGGGTGACATTGCTAATGGCACCGTTTGCCGAAAGGATACAGACTGCACGTGGCCCTTGCTGTGAAAAAGCCATGATCGTTGATGCTACATCCTGGCAAAAGACGATGACAAAATACTTGAGCATAAGATAACATATCTGTAAGGAAACAACTCGGTGATATGAATACTTTTATTCCCTTCCTATGTAAAGAAAAGGAGAAGCAAGAAGCCAACACATGAATAACTTTTTTCCTTCTTTTTGTGAATGACTCAACTTATTAAAAGGCAAAGAAAAACTGCGGAAGGCCAATGCATGTAATAAATAGAGCATTTGTGCATTTACATCATAACCATAACCTCAGAAAAATGAAGCATAAAATGAATGTTTTATTTGCATTCTCATAAGATCTCCAGAATGCATTGAAAATGGAAGAGAGATTTATGTAATAGAAGTATTTATTCCAAAAGAATCTCACGCATCAAGTGAACAAAAATATAAAATACAATAAGGAATGTAAATTCAAAGTGTCTATTGCAAGTGTCCTCGGCTTCCAAAATCCAAAGCAATAGCGATCATTTCAGTCAAGAGTGTCAATCTACCTAACCTCAAGTAATCTAACAGAGGGAGGAAGCTCCATTGACATGTTGTGTTGTGCCACACAGCTTCATATAGCACATACCAATCTCATTCTCCAATACTCTTATGGCCAGACTAAGTGCAACTCATCTATAGAATAAAACTAATCTTTGCATGTTACATGCTACTACATTTACTAGTATGTGGCGGGTGTGCATAAAACTAATGGGCAATCTGATACATCAATTATGAAATACTGAGGTGAAAAACATGCAAGCTTGCAATTGAGCAAATATGAACACAACGCAAACGCCAGGCATCATTATCCTCAACAGTACATTTGGTAGGTGCAAAAAGAAAGGAAAAAAAGAAAAAAGAAAGAAAGACAGAGAAACACAGCAATGAAACAATCATAATTAATTTTTCTCTCATATTAAATAACCACTTCTGTTTTTTATATGCAACAAGCTTGTAAATCAGTTATGACAGCAATAAAGAAATGGCAATAAGAAATCATATTGTTGAGTGACGAGGGGTAAGGTCAATAATTAAGAAATTGAGCAACAAAAAGATATGCGCCAATGAATGTAATTTCTAACCTCTCCAGCTTTAACTGTGATGATGTGAGGAGTAAAGGAAATCCCAGCAGAGCCTGTCATTCACCAAGCAAATCAGCACTGCTATTTTACAAAATAAGCAAACAAGCATGCATATGAAAAACAATGAATACTTAGAATAAACACTATTATGCATTGACTGGGTAAATATTTAATTAGCCCTACAGAAATGCCTGAAGCAAATATTTACGTAATTGACATCTAAAGATGCGTTGCGTTGTGCGATCCCGACTCTTTTCTGTTAGTAAAATGATACTCAATCACAGCAAATTTCACCTCTCATGCTACCGATTTTTTTTTTTTTTTTTCATAAGATTACAAAACCCTTCCAAGTGCTTAAGCTATATGAAAGCATCAACAGTTCACATGTAGTACGGCAAAAGGAAGATAGCAAATATCATCCCATTGGCTGCTGCAATGGGACCTTAGCTTGAAATGGCATGATGCACCCATGACTTCAGGGTCTCAGCCTAAAGATGGGTGGAATCGTATCTTCAGCCAATGGGTGTCGACAGGCTCCATTTATAGAAGTTGGACATCCAAACCAGGCACAAAATAATGAGGTTTTATTTGGTTTGTGGCAGGAAAAATGGAAAGACACTTCCCTTGAAGTGATCTCTGCTGCTCCTTGGATCTGAAGGATTTTGCAAGAGATCTTCCCCAGATTTCACCAGCTGGAATATTGGAAATCAAGAAAATTTCAACAACTATTTACATTGGAAATCCTCATACTCTGGCTGTGCATGATGGATGATACGCTTGCTCTCAGCATTTTCATATGTGGAAGATCTGGACCGTTATCTATACTAACTGATCAGGTATATGGCCAATAAATTTACCAATATAGAGGGTGGCTAGAATATCCAAGCACTGCTCCAAATATCGCTAATATTATCAGTATCATTAAGTCAGTGATATCGAAACTACTGACAGTTTAAAATTTTCCAAATATTAAATATTTAGCGATGTTATCGATATCAACAATATTTTGAAAACCCCTTATAAAAGTTTCTTGATATTGGTGTTACCATTGATGATAATCCATGCTACCAGTGACAATATTCCTGAAACCCAAGAAACAACCGTAAATAGGCAAAAATTAACCGAAAGTTGGGAAATTTCCAAAAACCCCAAAACTCTCATTTTTTGGGACCTTTTGTTCCTTAGGTGATTTTGATCTCTCCTTTTTTCTTTTTATTGAATCAAAGTTTGAATTTAGGAAGAAATCTCGACATGAAATCAAGACAAGCCGGAACTCAAAGGCGACGAAAAATTCATAGAAACTTCTTCTTCTTCTTCTTCTTCCAATACAAAAATTAACTGAAAGTTTTAGCATGAATTGTGATGGAAATCCATGTATATGTATGCATTGAAATGGATTTGAGGCAAAAAATAAATAAATTAACATTTAATTGAAAATGGGAAATTTTGATGAAATCCTAATTTTTTTCCATTATTGTATTGGAAAATGTGTTTTTCAATGTTAATTAATGTGGAAATTTTATATATTAACAAGTGTTGGCCGATCTATTATACTGATTTTTTCAACAATTTTTTATTTTATTTTATTTTATTTTATTTTATTATTATTATTATTTTTTTGTTGTTGTTGTTGTTGTTGAAAACTTTCGACAACACATAGTTAGGGCCCTATAAAATAGTAACTTACAATGTATAGTTGTTTTTCGCAATATTTTGATTCCTACATGCATAAACATGTGTCAATTAACATCTCCTTCAGAAAGATTCCACCTTTTTTCCCAGCGTTTCCCTCAGACATCAATATCTTTCCAAGTATCAGCAATATCACTAAATGTTTCTGTAACACTGGTCATCAATACATGTAACACTACATCCACGTAATGTGGGTGCATGGTATGAGTATTCACCTTCAATGCATTGAATGAAGTGGTAATGCACCAAATTAATGGTTGGTGGAATCTAATAAGTTGTTTGGGTATGAAATGGATAGAAAACAACGATTGTAAGGTGCACAAGACATTTTCCTTATAGAGGCAAACAAGCAGCCTTCGGTAAATTTCACTTTGAGAAGTGGAAGGTGGAGAAAATGATTTGATAATACTTGAAAATTTCTTTTCATTTCCATAGATTCCAGTTCCACCGATCCAAACATGCCCTAAGGGGTCGTTGGATGTTTGGAAAACTCACTTAAGACAAACATGACAAATCCTAGGCATGGATGTCAAGATGTTGTGTTGGACTGCATAGATGCAGGAATCCGTGGATGTTGTGATTTTGCATTTGGATGACATCTCCTAAGAGTCCTTTTTCTTGAAGAAGATACCATAGGAACATATATTGAAGAGGTAAGCTATTGCATCTAATAAGTGCGTTCTCAAATGTGAACATGCTTTCTACTGAAATCTAGAGCATGTACTTGTTGGGTTGCTTCTTCTGGAGCACATCTGCAGTAAAGATGTGGAGTACATACTTTCATTTTTATTTTAATTTTTTTTCTTTTGTGTTTTTGGTAGAAGCCATTGTCCATGGAGAGATGCATTCCAGCCTCCCCCTTGGACATCGCAATATTCAAATTTGTGGACAGCCCTGTCCAAATGGAAGCCCTTGTCCATGGACAATGACATGGCCAAACATAAAGGCTCTCCCTTGGACATGATGCCCATGTATTAAGTGGGTCTTTCATGCAGCCAAATGACCCTTAACTGAAATGCACCTCATGCAAAGATCTACATCCTGTAGCTTTCTCAAGTGCAACCGCAAGCTTGGGAAAAGCAACCCAAGAATCATGATCAGACAATTAACCAAGGCTGCTGGGGGCGTTTTGGACACTACTATATGAGCCCTTGGTTAGGTGGCCCGATCATCACACATTTGGGTCGCGTTTTTCTAAACACATTCATCTCCTCTACTTAGCATCTTATAGTAATCATATGCAAACAGATAATGCGTATTGATTGAGAAGTACCTAAGGCATTCAACTGTTGCCGCTTTCCCGACCCTGGGGGCCGCCCTCTCCGCTTGAATGACAGTTCGGAAGTCTGAGTATCAGAATATCCAGAAGCAGAGGACATAGGAGTCAATGCCAATGCCATACCACCATCGGGCCCATACTTCCTTGGCCTACCTCTCTTCTTTTTCATCATGTCATTTTCGCTGAAGCCACCTGATCTCATGCCAGGCAACACAACTTCGTGATACGAAGAGTTCAAAGTATCAATGGGTTTTAATCCAGGAGGTACTGCTGAATTAAACGGAAGACGTGTGGTTTGCATCATCCCTGCTGAGGTAGGACTAACCATCGGGCTGTTTGGTAAGTTGGCGCTGTAAGAATTTGGGCCTGCAATCGTTCCCTGATGTTCAGATGAAGCTAACCTAGTGGCTTCTCTTGCGTCCATTTGGCTAATTGTTAATTGCAATTAGCGGGAAATTTCAAATTCTCATGATAAAAACAAATATAGTATACAGTGTTGTGATTCCTCTCATCGGAATTTTCTTCAAACCACATCCAGAAGCTTCTAGAACTGTAATTTCAAGAAAACCAACAGAAATAGATCGAGCATTAACCTACACATTGAGGGGAAAAAAAAAAAAGACAACCCAGATTTTGGATTTCCTAGAAAAGTCAATTTTAATTGTTTCAAACCATGATTTTCTGTTGAACCAAGAGAAAATGCAAAAGGGGTTTCTCTTTTGACATTCAACATGGATCCAGCTTAAGAGAAAAGAAAAAAAAAAAGAAGCAAAACTAGAAGAAAATAGATGCAGATTTAATTTATTTTCGTAAGAGGAATCAAGGATACGAGACTTCACAGTATACATGGCTATACAATTTACACGAATGGGTCCCATTCTCCAGTAATCCAGACCACTGGTCTGTTACATCACACCATGGATGGACCTTGCCTGAAAAATCTACTGGCAAGTGCATGATAACCTTTCGATTCGTGGCTTACAAATAGACGGTTCAGATGAGAAATACAGCAATAATCCACATTCAACTGCCAAATAAAATTCCAAAGACTGGTGGCTAGAACCTTCCAATCTGGGAGATTTTCACGGCCATAGTCCATCCATAGTGTAAGTCAACAGAACAATGGTCTGGATTACCAAAGCATGGGCCCACCTGCCAGAATCAACCACCAGCGTGTACTGCTTAAATGGTTCTCTCTTTCTAAACACCATGTTTTTTCTAGAAAAAAATCGTGAGAAAAATGCCAATGGGCTCTCTCTCTCTCTCTCTCTCTCTCTCTCTCTCCCTCTCTCTCAGATACTCTCTCTCTCTCTCTCTCTCAGATAACCAACACTAGAAGGGAAATGCTGAAAGCGTTCTCACCCGAAAGGAAAAAAAAAAAAAAAAAGATTTTTTAAAAAAAAGTGGAGAGAAAATGCAAATGGGTTTTTCCGTTTCGATATTCTAAACTGACCCAACAGAAGAAAAGGAAAAGTAGAAGACAAGAGATGCAGGTATCATCAGCCATCACAAACCATGATTTCTGAAAAAACCGTGAGAAATTGCAAATGGGTATTTTCTCTTTTGATGTTTAAAAACCAGTCCAACAGAAACTAGAGGAGAAGAAAAGCAGGTTCTTCAAAAAAAAAAAAAAAAAAACAACAACAACAACAAAATGCAAGAAGAAGGAGAAGAGAAGAAAAGCTACCTGGTGCTGGAAATGCAACAACAGAGCCGATCTTTTAGGGTTTAAGAGGCCTTAAAAATTAG
Organism: Magnolia officinalis; assembly: GCA_021015155.1. Taxonomy (NCBI): domain Eukaryota; kingdom Viridiplantae; phylum Streptophyta; class Magnoliopsida; order Magnoliales; family Magnoliaceae; genus Magnolia; species Magnolia officinalis. The sequence goes on along the minus strand of JAJHSJ010000001.1, from coordinate 126,954,579 downwards.
GGTTTAAGCTACTCGTTGCCACCACATAAAGCAGAAACATGATGTGAGAAATGGAAATCGCGCCTCTCACTCTCTCTCTCTCATTCTCACTCTCACTTTCTAAGGAGATTTTGCTGCACCGGCCGAGTGCGAAGGTTCATGCACAGGCACTTAAAATGTACACGTGGAAGAAAATAGGAATAACTCACTTTAAACCGTCCAAACAGTGGGAATCACTTGGATGGATTGTAAAATAAAAGCACCTGCACTGAAATAATTCCTTAAAATGACCGATTAGTAGAAATATATTGTACGGTTGAGATGAAGTACATGTTAACTTCCGAAGTCCACCAGCAGATGTCCATTAATTTACATTTCTACAGTGGGTCCTACGAATTGGACGGTTTTAGAGTTACACATACGCCATGTGTGGAATTTCTCAGAGCACGCCTACGAGCCACTGCAGTCTGGCAGAGTATCAAATTTCAGATAAGAACAAAAACAAGAATGCGACTTTAATTATAACGTTTTCTCCTTTCTCGGTTGGCTATTTTATTATTTTATTTCCATAGCCTATAAGTTCTGCCATCTTTTTCTATTTTTTGCATTTCTTCCTTTTATTCTAATGTTTTGGAAGGATTTTCCAAGTTAGGGAAAGTGGACCACTTTTCCCTTTCCCTCCTAATTTTGAATTTTCAAATGTGAAGGTTTCCTATGGTAGGCATGTGACATGCATACCCTCCCTATGTAAGAGAGACTTACATAGGCACGTGCCATGTGCACTCCCCCAAGATAGTGCGGCCCTGGCCCACCTTGATGATGTATCCTATATCCATTTTGCCCATCCGTTTTGCCTATTATTTTAGTGCATGAGCCCAACAATGAAGCAGATCCAATTCTGAGGTAGACTATGTTGTAGGAAACTGTGGTCACTGACTATTAAAAATTTATTACGAGCCACAAAAGTTTCCAATCAGGCTGATGTTTTTTAATTTTTTTTTTAATTCCTTTATAGTGGTTTATTTGACTTTATTAACTAGTTGGATGGAAAATAATCATTACAGAACATTAGGATGGGCCTTTGGAAGTTTTTAATGGTGGGGCGTTCAATCACCACTGTTTCCCATGGTGTAGTCTACCTGAGATTTTGATCTGCTTCATTTTTCAGCTCATACCCTAAAATGATCTACCAAAAAGTATGGACCGTATGGATATAGAATACATACATCAAGGTGGGCACCACCATAAGGACCGCACCCACCTAATCCGCTCCTCCGTGTTAGGGTATGGGTGGCTATGGTGGTATACAGTATACACGCACGTTAATTGTAGAATGTAGGCTTTCCTGTTGTGGGCCCGGATGCAGTGTGGAGTGTTTCCAACGATCATAACCACCTGATTTTGCTTGTTGAATTTGGCAGATCATTTTCGTTTGAACTGTCTAATCAAAGGTTGCCGATTGGATGGTTAGGATCACCCATCAGCTGGTCTATACCTTGCGAGATTTAAGCACTATTTGAAGGTCACCCCATTCCACGGTTAGGATCAACGGTTATTGTGATTTTCGGGCTAGATACCCTCCATTGGACTTAGGTTATTGAAGTTAATGATTACACGTGTGTGGTTTATGGATTATTTCTCACTAGCGAGATCGTCCTGGCTGGTTTTTATTGTCATGGTCTAGAGATACATTCAGCCGTTAATATTATGTGCACACGTGGCTCAATTAAAACCCACCGTCGTTGAGTTGCAGACTAAAAATCAGATGGTGCGATCAATCCTAACCTCTTATTCATGGACAGTTGTTTGCTAAAAGAGGATATTTTTCATTTTAACCGTCCAATAAATGTCCAGCAATCCAATAGCCTCTTGATCAAATAAGCTTGTTTACATTTTGTTTAGATAGTTTGCCACGTAAGCAATTTTCAGATAATTTTTAAGTGCGGGCATATCATCCATCACATAAGTATCCAAAATTTCATTGTAGATGTAAGAGTAGCATTAAGTGGGGACAACACATCTGTTAATGAGTTGGTAAAACAGAAATGTTGGCCGGACCGGAGCGGATTCGGTGCAGCCCCGGCCTCACCCAAGACTGTGCGGGCCTTACTGTGGGACCACCTTGATGGATGTATTCTATAACCAACCCGTCCATCCATTTTGCCAGATTATTTTAGGGCATAATCTTAAAATTAAAATAGATCCAATTCTTATTTGGACCATACCCTAGGAAACAATGGTGTCTGACCATTAAAAACTTCCGTGGGCCACAAAAGTTTTGAATCAAGCTGATATTTGTTTGTTTTTTAATTCATTTAGGTTTAGTTTTTACCTTATCAACAGGTTGGATTGAAACATTATTGAAACATTACCTTAGCCTTATAAAGTTTTTATTGGTGGAACTTTCAATCACGGCTGTTTTCCAACCAGATGGTCCACCTAAGATTTGAATCCGTTTCAATTTTGGGCTCAAGCCGTAAAACGATCTTGTATAAACGGTTAGACGGCGTGGCTAATGAATACATACATCAAGGTGGGCCCACAACAATACCAGTCGCTCTTGCCAATCAACTCTATGCTTTATAGCTTCTACTTCACTTATTCTCTGTTGCTGTTGTCTTAAATCTAAAAACGACATGGTCTTTCTATGCTATTGAAGTGCCATCAGCCGGTGTGGATACCATTGAAGTCAGTTGAAAAACTTTGAAAAATTCATGTTTTGTTACTCGAACATTTTGGTGTTCTTACCCAATGTCATCGAAAGTGTTTGATGCCATCGACAGATTGTTGGTGCCATCGAAGTCTCGTCAAGTGCGCGCACATAATTTTGTAAGTACGGGATTTGTTTCCTATTTCGATTGTGATACTATATGACACTATATATTAGGAGTAATCGGAATTTGGGAGAGAGTAGAAGAGTTCTAGGATTTCTAATTTATTCATAAGGGTTTCAAGGGCATATCTTGAGCTTGTGAAGTGGATTGGAGGCTTGTTTGAATTGGCAATAATATCTCTTGTAATTTTTGCTTTCATAGCGTAAATACTCGTCACTTTGTATGGTGTTTTTTTTACCACAAGAATTTTTCCAGGTAAAATTCAAATTGTTTATGTTTGAACTTGGTTGTGTGATTGGTAGTACTTTGCTTGATTCGTCTATGTGCTTCTACAATTCCCCAACATTTTCGACAATTCGTTTTCATAAGCCTTCTGTTACCACCAATTGATTAGGCACTTTCGGCTTGTCTTATCGCTCCTGAAGTCCTCACCTATGCTCAAATTGCTTCAACTTGCATCTACTTCATCAAATCTAGCTTTACCTTTGGCTTTCCGCCAACAAATCATGTCTTCTTCATAAGCTTCAGCCTCTCCGCTATCGAACCCTATCTGATCATAGTTGCTCCTGTATTTCGACAGCTTTAACTGTTGAGATTTGTGGGTTTTTTATATATATATATATATATATATATATATATATATATATATATATATATCAAATGTTCAAAATTTCAGGATTTTGCCGCTAAAACGCTTTTTGAAAATTTCAAATCAAAAGTGCGGTGTATGTTTTTTTACCACATCAAAAATGAAAAGAAGAAAATTGTGGTTTATATGGGGATGTTTGTGTAGTATTCTTACTTGAAGATTTGAAGATTGTGACGCTCGGGTTGTGTATTCCAGTGCGTAGCACTAGAACACACGCACGCGGACGCGCTCGAGATTGGGCACGAGCACTAGTGTGGGTAGCGTGGCTGCAGTATGAGCCTAGGTGCGATGGGTCTGAAATGAGCTAGGAATTTATAGGCGACTGAGAACAGTCGAATTATTAATCCGAAACGGTCAGCCATTTTTGAAAACGGCTAGCTTCCTTGAAAGCTACAACGGTTCGAAAATGGACGGGCCATGATGATCCAATAGTCAGATCTTCCGATCCAACGACCAGAAATGACTGAAATTAATGATCAACGGTCAGAAAGGTTTTTCAAACATTCTAAACCATTGATGACCTTCTAGCAACGATCCACTCCCTGGTGCCTATATAAACCGGACCATTCCGGTCTAAATTCCATCAACTCGAACTCAAATCTCTCCCTTTCCATCAGATCCTCCAGATAGCATTCGTTCTGGGCACAGCCCGCACGGCTTTGTTCTTGGGATCGCCCCAAAAGGCCTCATACAGTATAGGGTGGCAACTCCACGTATAACTATCATAACTTCAGACGACACTTCCGATGTGGGACAAAGCTTCACCTTCACTGTGTGCACAGTAGCCTGCTAGCATAATAGTCTGTCAGTCACACAGTAGCCTGCCAGTCATCTTGGGGCCGCCCACATGTGACCACAGTGACGGGGTGTCACAATATCCCCCACCGAGGGCAGAGCCGTCCTCGGCTCTGATACCATTTGTAATAGCCCACGCCCACACTTTATGATATTGTCCGCTCTGGACACAGCCTGCACGGTTTTGTTCTTGGGATCGCCCTAAAAGGCCTTATACAGTATAGGGTGGCAACTCCACATATAACCACCACAACTTCAGACGACACTTCCGATGTGGGACAAAGCTTCACCTTCACTATGTGTACAGTAGCCTACCAACACAGTAGCCTGCCAGCCACACAGTAGCCTGCCAGCCATCTTGGGGCCCGCCCACATGTGTGCCCGCCCACATGTAACCACAGTGACGGAGTGTCATATAGCATCTCCTTCGTAGAATATTATAAACACATCCACAGTTTGTTTTGATTATGCCAGAAGATCTGCTGCATTGAATTGTTCCTAAGTAGACCCATCGTGATTGCAACACGCCGGATCCAGATAGACTTGTCTTATCCTGAAAGCAATTTACATGTAACTCATTAACAATTGATAAGGGGGTGAATCACGCTTTAAGGACAACGTATATTTTACGTGATTCACCCCAATGAAACGAAATAATTAAACCTTATTTTATTTCTTATTTTTTAGTATATGCAACACAATTTCAACAATCTTAAAGCGTGATTATGGATACCGAAAGTGTTAAATCAGTCAAACTGATGAACCATGATATGATCAGATTAGATCAGTTCGACGGTTCAAATTTCACTAGGTGGCAAGATAAGCTGAAATTCCTACTGACTGCTTTGAAGATTTTCTACATCCTGGACCTGAATCTCCAACCTCTACCTGAAGCAACAGATGCTGACACACCAGAACAAATCGCTGCAATAATCAAGCGACAAGAAGACGAACTGCTGTATCGCGGCCATATTCTCAATGCTCTCTCTGATTGGTTATACGATCTGTAAAACAGAAATGTCGGGTGGACTCAGAGTGGATTAGTGCAGCCTCAGCCTCACCTAAGACTGTGCGGCCTTTATTGTGGGACCCACCATGATGGATGTATTCTATATCCAACTCATCCATCCATTTTTCTAATTATTTTAGGGCATAATCTTAAAATTAAAAGAGATCCAATTCTTATTTGGACCATACCCTAGGAAACAATGGTGACTGACCATTAAAAGCTTCTTGTGGGCCACAAAAGTTTTGAATAAAGTTGATATTTGTTTTGTTTTTAATTTTTAATTTTTTTAAATTTTTTAAAAGTTCATTTGGGTTTATTTTTTACCTTATCAACAGGTTGGATGGAAAATAAACATTACTGAAACATTACCTTAGCCGCATAAAGTTTTTATTGGTGGAACTTTCAATCACCGATGTTTTCCTATAAGATGGTCCACTTGAGATTTGAATCCGTTTCAATTTTGGGCTCAAGCCATAAAATGATCTTGTAAAAATGGATAGATGGTGTGGCTAATGAATCATACATCAAGGTGGGGCCCACAACAGTACCGGTCGCTCTTCCTCAGTAGCATTGCCAATCGACTCAATGTTTTATAGCTTCTACTTCACTCATTTTCTATTGTTGATGTCTTAAATCTATAAACAACATGGTCTTTCTATGCCATTGAAGTGTCATCGAGCAGGTGTCGATGCCATTGAAGTCCTATCGGAAAAATTCGAAAAATTCATGTTTTGTTGCTCGAACGTTTTGGTGTTCTTACCTAATGTCATTGAAGGTGTTCGATGCCATCGATAGATTGTCAATGCGATCGAAATCTCATTGAGGTGCGCACAAAATTGCCTAAGTGCGGAATTTGTTTCTTATTTCAATTGTGATACAATATGATATTATATATATCAAGTGTAATCGGAATTTGGGAGAGAGTAGAGGAGTTCTAGGCTTTCTAATTCATTCCTAAGAGTTTCAAGGGCATAGCTTGGGCTTGTGAAATGGATTAGAGGCTTTTTTGAATTGGTAATACTATCTCCTCTAATTTCTGCTTTCATAGTGTATTACTTGTCACCTTGTGCCGTGGTTTCTTATCACAAGAGTTTTTTCAAGTAAAATTCAAATTGTTTGTGATTGAACTTGGTCAAGCGATCAGTAGTATTTGCTTGATTCGTCGTCTGTTACCGCCAATCGACTAGGCACTTCCGGCTTGTCCTATCGCTCCGAAGTCCTTACTAATGTTAAATCGCTTCAACTTGCATCTACTTCATCAAATCTAGCTTTCCCTTATGACTTTCTGACAACAGATCACGTCTTCTTCATCAGCTCCGGCCTCCCCACTATCGGACCCTATCTGATCATAGACGCTCCTGTATTTCGACAGCTCTAACTACGGGTTGTGCTCGACTTTTGCACGTTGCCATTTCTTTTGCAATTTGTCTCTGAATGTTGCTTTGATTTTGCATTGTTCCTGCTGTCAAAAAAAAAAAAAAAGAGGGACAGAGAGATCGATGTAGAAAAAAAAAAAAGCAAAGAAAAAAAGAGAGGGAAAAATCCAATTTGTCTATTAGGCAGCTTGATGTCCAGCGTGATGTCCAGAACACCTTTTTTGCATGGTACGCTTACTGAAGAGATTTATATGAGAGGGCCTGAAAAATTTATGAATCCCTCGCATCCTCATCATGTGTTTAAGTCACACAAAGTTCTTTATACTCTCATCCTTTTCATCAACGTTTGTTAATGTAACCATACATCGATGGGGAGCCTCACCTTCTTCCAATCCATGACTTACATCATCGCGTGGCGGATTCAGAGGTTATGCGTTGCATAAGATCAATTCTTTCATTTGCCTTTGGAGCTTAGCAATCTCTTGGGCCTGTCGAATCTCTGTCTACGGAGCCAATGTAGCTCCTCTCTCTACCCCCAACAACTTTGGGAGGCACGTTGATTAGAACAGAGTTGAATAGGGATAGAGAGAGTTACTTGAGGAACAAAGCTTGCACCAATTCTAGTTGATGCTGACCTGATTAGTGGGAACTGACAAAACATGCAGTGGAGAACGATGGTTAGCAAATGACACGTGCCTGTTTGGCTGGACGGATCCCATGGGATTAGGAGGGATGGGATGGATTTTAAGGTAATGATGGTGGTGTCAGTGGATTGGTTTAAGATCCATGGGATTGCTATATCCCGGGACAAGTCCATCGAGTCTGTTTGGCATGCCCGGCATATACCGGGATTTTACCTTCCAATCCCTTCCAATCCGTCCAACCAAATACGCCCCAGGAATGATTGAACGGGATTAGGAGGGATGAGATCAATTTTAAGGTAATGATGGTGATGTCAGTGGATTGGTTTAAGATCCATGGGCTTGCTATGTCCCAGGACAAGTTCATCGGTCCGTTTGGCTCATATGGCATATCCCGGGATTTTACCATCCCATCCCTCCTAATCGCTCATAATCCGCCTGGCCAAACAGGGACGTATCCAAGGATTATAAATGGCCCAAATGGAGGGACCCACCTGAAGATCAAGAGCTTTAGTCCCCTCTCACACTCACACAAGATATAAGAAAAGGAAAATATCAGAAATTTTAGTCAAAAAAACTAATGCTTAGGGCTCCCTCTGCATAGCTTATTTATTAACGAGTAATATGATTTCTTTCCTACATAACATTCTCTCCCTAAGGAAGATTGCTTATACTCTCTCCATCAATCAAAACATTCTTCTAAATGTAAGGACCAAGAAGAAAAGATATAAAAACAATTAAGGAACTGCGAGATAGATGGTAAAGGAATAAACATTATTTTGGGAGCCATCCATGAGTCGGTCCAAGTTTGGGGAGAGAAAATACATAGTGCGGACAGGTTTCATAGGTATAGAAAAATTATTTTTGCTTTCCAAAGATGGGTGTGGAATTAGTATTTTCAAGTACCAGTTGGCTTAATCTCTTGATGTGCAGATCTCCTGGTCTAAAGTGCTGTGACCATTGTGTGCAGAAAAACCGTTTCCAGAGCTTGGAGATATTATTTCCATATTCTAGCTATCATTCAATGCGGTGGAGCATCCTTATAGGATTGTGTGATTTTGACTTGCTTTAAGCTTAGGTCCTTTCGAGGGCTTGTACTCTTGTGTCAGGCTTTTCAGCTGTCCCTTGCTGATAATCTGATGGAGAAATGTGAGCCATAGATTGATCTTGTGCATGAGTAAGCTTTAAATTTTTTCGAGCTCTAGAAACCCGCTCCATTTCGTCCGAATCCAGTTTGAACCGAGGTGAGTCAAGCTTTTCCTAGTCGAGTGAGCTGAACGAGCTAACTCAACTCGTGTACAGCTCTACTGACTATGCAAGTCCTGATTTCGACCGCTAAAACGTCGCATGCCAACCGAGCCATATATCAGATATTGCATGTTTCCGTGGACCAAAACTAGTACTGTTCTGTTGATGAGTGCAATACCCAGAACTTTGTACATCGTATGTTCACGCGCACTACCCTGAACTTTGTACATCGTATGTTCTGAAAATAACTGGGTGGCTTGACTTGGGCTCGTTTGGGCCTAAGATTTACTTTGCTGGTTGGGCTTGTACGGGTCCACGGCCTGGCCGAGTGAATATGCCCAGGCCTAAAATAAGGAGGTCCAGATATCAGCTGTCCTCCAAACGTGTGTCGAATGTGGACTGTTGGTTTTTCTTTTGTAAATTCGATTTTTTTTTTTTTTTTTTTTTTTTTGTGGTACTCATTGGCCCATCTGATAGGTGGACCAAGCTGTTGTTTTTCTGGGTAGGGCACATTCAGTATGGCCAACCTGATGAAAAACCGCTATCTCACACGTGTGCCACCATGGCTAGTGTTTGGCAAAAAGACTACCATTAACCACTTGATCGATCCTATTTAGGAGGAATTATAGGGTCTTAATGCATGAGGATCTACTAGTGTCCGGATGCCCCAGCCTGTAGTTCAGGTCGAGCACATGGTCCAAGGATCCGACTGTTGATTTGATGGAAACCATAATGGAGGGGTGATTCATAGAAAATCTCCATGATGAGTCGATTCTAACCCCTGGATGAGTGGCCTATGGATAAACGGTTGGGAAATAGCACAACCACTGAAAAATAAAATATCATAGATTGGATGGATAGAATCATCCAATGGAGATTCCTTCTTAGATTAAGCCCATCAAAAATAAATTATCATAGATGGGATGGATACAATCATCCAATGGAGATTTCTTTTTAGAGTATGAAGGGAGAATGATAAAGATCATCGTTTTTCTCAAGTCATTAAAACCTTAAATTCATAAAGGTTTATTTTATTTTATTTTTTCAATCAACAAGAAAAAAAATTCAGAATTTTATTAATTAATAATTGTCTAATATGTATACGTCTCAATTACACTATTAATAAAGAAAAAAATAAACCAAAATTTATAATTAGCAAAATTAGCAAAATTAGCAAAATTCTAATCTTAATAAAAGTCCTAATTCTATTTAAAAAAATTAAAGCCTAATTTCTAAAAATAAAAATTTCAAATAAAACATTTATTAGAAGAGTCCTATTGTGATTACAAATTATTTTTAAAAAAGAAGAAATCCTAAAACTCTAAAAATAAAGAAATATTACAAAAATTGGAATTACTAAAAATATTAATAATTTTTCATAAAATTTCATTTTTAAGTTGAAAGTACATATTTTCTAACAAAATGGATAGACATGACCTACGTTATGGGTTGGTTCACATCCGATGGCTCGTTATGGTAAAGATGTTGGGATTTTTGGCCTGCGGAATCACACAGATCTAGATCTAGGATAGCAATCCAATGGCACCAAGCACACACAAGAGAACACAAATTTAACGTAGAAAAACCTTTTCGGGAAAAAAATCATGGCACAAAGCGACAGATCTCCACTATGAAAGCATCAATTACAAAGAGAAAGGACTTACCCAATTCGAAAAACCTCGAATCTCACCCTTGTTACACCCTTTGATAACCCTAGAACTCTTTAGAAAACCTTCCCATATCTTAGAATAACCCTAGGGACCCCTATTTATAGTTTAGGAAACTTCCTTTCCGCATCCCAGTTGCGAAAGGACTCAAATCCGCAGTTTCGCGCAAAATCGCGGAACAAACTGCGTAACCTACGACTAGTCCTGGAAATTCTAGGACTGGTCTTAGCCTCCTTCGACTGGTCAAAGCTCACCTACGACTGGTCGAAGACCGCTGAGAAAAAACAACAAAAACTCGCTGGACTTTGAGTCGTGCTAGGGCTCGAACCTACGACCGGTCGAGCGCCTCCCACGACTAGTCGAAGCTGTCTTACGACCGGTCGAACGACCTCAAAAACTTCAGATTTAAGACTTTTCTCAACAAAAGACTGATACATTGTGTCTCCCGTAACATTAACCAGATCAAAAGTTATGGCTAATTTATAATTCACATTCTTTTGACCCAACCATGCCAGGAATATATCTATGCTATGTCCTACATCAAAGTAGGACCCATTATATCAATAGTGTTTATAATGTTAGTGATAGATATTATTCTTGCCTTGATTGTAGGCTCTGATTTAGTTTTTCTTTGGCTAGTGTATATATGGGTAGACTATATTTAGGATATCCGACTGTATACTTAGATTATATTTAGGATATCTGATTGTATATTTTATTCTTGGGTTTTTGCTGTTCTTGGCATTGTATTCTGTATAAAGGAGTAATTACTCTTAATAAAAAATCAGTCTTTGTCAAATGTTATCATGGTATCAAGGCCTTAACCCCCCCCCCCCCCCCCCCCCCCCCCCCCCCATTTTTTTTCACTTTTCAAAAAGTGGTTTCATAGATCCTTCTTCATATCATCATCACAATCAAAGACTCTCCACGCCTCCCTTCTGTTTGACGTTGTTACCACCGTCATTCACAGGTCGCCGCTCTTTCTCCGCCTATTTGTCTTCATACCTATGGATCTCTTTACACCATGTCTACTGGCAATGAAATTTCCAAACCTATTAATGTTGAACTTGATGGGACCAACTACATATTTTGGTTTCAAAGCATGGAAGCATTTCTTCGAGGGAGCGGACTGTGGGAACACATTGATGGTTCTGAATCTAAACCCGACACCACTGATTCTAAGAAGCTTAAAGAATGGGACATGAATAATTTTAAAATTATTTCATGGATTTGCTCCACATGCAAGCAGTCGATTGCTATGACCATTAGTAGGGTCGCGACTGCTAAAGTTGTTTGAGATAATTTCACCAACACATATCTACAGACTAATTTTGCTCGCGCATATCAACTAGAGATGGAAATACGGAAGCTTCGGCAACAACCTTCTCAGCATATTTCTGAATTTCACTCCCAAATGATTACGTTATGGGATCAGTTAGAGCTTACTGAACCTGAATGGACTCATTCTCATGATAAGTATCAGCAGCTTCGTGAGAGGACCAAGCTTATTCAGTTTCTTCTCGCTCTCACTGATGATTTCAAAGCACTCCAGAATTCAATTCTTCATCGGAAGCCTTTGCCCACTATTGCTGATATTCTTCCTGAGTTACTTGCTGAGCAAACTAGGAAGGGTATTGGTATTCTTAATTCTCCGCCTTCTGATACCGTGCTCTTTGTCTCATCACAAAACTCTCGATCCTCTTCCAAATTCAAGGAGAAGAAACCATTCTGTGTCTATTGCAAAAAGACGGGTCACTGGAAACAGAATTGTCTTCGTCTTCAGCGACTTCATAAGAATGACCAACCATGTGCTGCTGTTGCGGAGGCTACACCCTTGTCATCCAACACTCTCACTCTAGAAGATATCCAGGAGATGATACGTCAGGCTCTCGCTAGTCCGAGTAATCCTCATCTTGCGGCTTTTGTTATTGCTTCTTCAGGTATGCCTCGTGATTCTTTGTGGTTTCTAGGCACTGCACACTACTCTGCTGTTCTTCGGATTGTTCACTATCTTCGGGGCACCTTACATCGTGGTCTCTTACTCTCTTTCTCTTCCTCTCCCATTCTTTGTACCTATTCCGATGCCGATTGGGCTGGGGATGTGATTGACCGCAAGTCTGCCATCGGGTTCCTTGTTTTTCTTGGTAACTCTCTTATTTCCTGGAAGAGCAAGAAGCAACATGTTGTTTCCCGCTCTAGTACTGAATCTGAGTATCGTGCTCTTGTTGACACCACTGCTGAGATTGTGTAGCTCCACCGTCTTCTTGCCGATCTTGGTGTTTCGCAAATGTCCTTCATAACTCTATTATGTGATAATAAGAGTGCTCTTCACATCTCTAAAAATGATGTTTTCCACGAGCGCACTAAACACATTGAAGTTGACTGTCATCTCGTTCGACATCATTATGGTCGTGACACTATCTCTCATCCTCATATTTCTACCGAACTGCAACTTGTTGATCTCTTGACAAAATCTCACTCTATTGCTCGGTTTATATCCCTATCATCCAAACTTAAGCTGTTGCCCTTGCCCGCACCTTAAGTTTGAGGTGGGGTGTCAGTGATAGATATTATTCTTGCCTTGATTGTAGGCTTTGATTTAGTCTTTCTTTGGCTAGTGTATATATAATTATACTATATTTAGGATATCCAACTGTATATTTAGACTATATGTAGGATATCTGACTGTATATTTTATTCTTGGGTTTTTGTTGTTCTTGGCATTGTATTCTGTATAAAGGAGTAATTACTTTTAATAAAAATTCAGTCTTTGTCAAACGTTATTAGATAATACCACGAAACTTGTGAAAAATAGATACAACAATACTCAAGCTCTAACAGACCAGGACCATATAATTCGTCTGAGAGCATGTATCTAAATGCATTGGCATTTACACATAATCTATTTGAATTGAAATCCTACAATCCTAAAATCAAAATCATGAAATTGTGTTTGGCAGACTGTTTGGAAGAAAGAGTGAACTGACTTGCAAATCAGTGGTAATTAAAATTTATCTTAAATGAAATCCCATGATTTTGTATGATTTCAAAAAAGTGTTAGATTCCAATTCATCCTTCCCAAACATCTCAATTAGTCAAACTCCCAAACGACCCTTTGCAATCGTGAATTAATAACCCCTTAATCATGAATTTCACCCAAACATCACAATTACCACGTGTTCTAATAGAGTTAAGATTCCAAATGACTCCTTACATTTAATCATGAATTAATGACTCTTTACATCTAATCATGAATTTAAGAATTGTTTGATACCCAGTCACTGAGAACTTGTACACGTGGCAAAAGTTATCCCAAGCTAAACCGTCCAAATTGCTGGAATCATTGTAGATAGGTTATCTTCCAAAAAGCAAATCAATTGAATTGGAAGATAACCTATCTACAATGATTCCAGCAATTTGGATTGGAAGATAACCTATCTACAATGATTCCAGCAATTTGGACAGTTTGCTAGTGACCCCCAACACCCAGCCAGTGCATTGGGCTCTGTAGGGCCATTGTGATATATATAATTTATCCATTTCAACCGCATCTGGCTCAATGGTTCAAAGGTAGACAGACTCTGTTTCAACATTGAAACCATGTCTGAGCATCGATATAGTGTGGGTGGGTGCATGAGTACATGGGGGTGAGTGCAAAAAATAAAATAAAAAATCCATGCGGTCCATTCTTTTAATGAGCCATAAAATGAAGTAGATTAAAAGCTCAATTTAACCACATCAAAAGAAATAATGTTGATTGAAAGCCCACCATTAAAAACTTATTAATGTCATGCAAGTTTTGGATCGAGTTGATATTTGTGTTTTCCCTTCATCCAAGTCTGTAAGACCTTATCAACATGTTGGATGGTAAATAAACATTACAATAGGCTATAGGCAGGTTTCAACTGCTGGTGTCATTATCCTCACTTTTTCTTACAGGGTGTGGTCCACTTGCTGTTCGGATCCGGGTTTTTTTTTTTCTTTTTGCTCATACCTTAAAATGAGCTGGCAAAACGGATGGACGGCATGGATATAAAACACATACATCACAGTGGGCCCACAGCGTTAGCGTCACCACTCAATCGGTTCCCTATCGAATTGTCCTAACCTCTGTATCTGTAATGGCCATTTTCCTGTTGAATTATGACCAGTGACTACTTTTAATATCGACCGTCCAATTAATTTCCTCCAATCAGCCAGTCCGCAAATTTAATCAGTATAATTTTTGGTCTAAGAGCCACATGGGACCTACCATTTATATAGAGTGATTTAAGCTGATTGTATGCCCCACCTGCAATTTCTTAACGCCTGCGCATCATCTACGACACTCTGCCAGAGTATTAGTGAAATACGGGCAGAATCAATAAGCTGCGGAGGTTGTCCGCATAGATTGACTAAAGTAGAATTCCATGTCAACTTTCAAAACTAAAAGGAGCGGTCCAAAAAAGCTTCAAGAATTTACCGAAAGAACTGGACCGTTAATCATGGCCAGAATAATTCTCATTTATCAGAAAACTTCTCGGTGCGCACGTTAAGAGCGTGCGCACCACATAAACGGATCATGGGCTTTCTTACAAGGGAAATGGCTCAAATATACCCCGTCAGATTTCCCTCATCGTCTGTCCACCAACCATTGGCTCTTCTACCCTGAAAGGGACCCACTGGTTGCACCCACACTTTTTTGATAGAAACACCCTTTCTTTCTACTTTTGGGAATAAAATGGTAATGCTTGGTACCGTTGGCTTACAAGAAGTAGAAAAAAGGTGCATCTATTGTAAATTTAAGCAATCATGTGGCCTGTGGCCCTCACTTTTGTACTGTATGTTCTGTTTTTCAGTTTATGCAAATGGGGTGAATGGTTCTGTAATCCAAACCGTTGATATGAGGGGCCTCACACTGGGTGGTCCATGCACCAAAATAATTTCCACACATTGGATGATCCTGGCTGTAGAATATTTGGCCTTTCTTTGGTTGAATGCGAACCGTTGAAGTACTGTCTTTCTCAGTAACCATTCCTTTGTGGGTGCATGCACCAATTGAAAGGGTTGGCATTTTTGCATCTGGGAGATTTTTCTTGCATGGGTTATCCACGGTGGGGCCTATCATATCAACGGTTATGAAGCTAATAATGTAAGTTAATAAAAGCGCAGGGGGAATTTTTTGATATGTTAAGAAGAATCTACTGTTGAGTCTCTTTAAATACAGGAAGACCCTTTCATGCTTCCTTGAGTAGAGACACATGGTCTGGTTTGTTTTCTCTCAAGTCTCCTTCAGTAAGTGGGAAGAGCAAGTGAGCTACCCTCAGCCAATCCTACCAAACCCCAACTCAGCTCAAAGCCCCACATAGCTTGTCATCCAGATCCAAGAAAGAGGTGGGCCACTTGCCCACTTTGGGTCGATCCTGACTGCCTGTTTCTTGCGACGTTTGCAGGATTTTTTGTTTGAGTACTGTATGGTGGTGAAAATGGCAATTCATGAGAGGAGAGATGCAAAGGAGGAGAAAGAGGAAGGTGATGGTGTGATTTGTGTGGTGTACAAGGTCAATCTTCATTGCAGCCAATGTGCACGTGAGGTCCAAAAGTCCCTCTCCAGAACCCAAGGTGACCAGCTGATTCACTCATGTGTGGAATCCTCATCATTTGTCATGTGGGCTACATTGCCAACAGACCCTGGCCCAAAAGAACAGGCTGGTTCACCACTCATTAGGTGGGCCACACATGTATGTTGACTACAAACCATCTGTCACATGTGGTCCATTCGATGAGTGGACAGGCATGAAATCTGGTCCAGTGCATCTTTATGGTGGGTCCCAGATGATGGATTGCCCGGGGTCTCTCATGCTTATGCCTGCATCGCTGCTATATACTATAATCATCCTTATTACAATGCTATCTTGTTTAGCAGGAGTTCAAAACGTTGATGTCGATATCAATGATGGGAAGATTACAGTGAAGGGTAAGATCGATCCGAAGAAAATCCGTGAACAGATTGAGACAACAAGCAATAAGAAGGTGGAGGTGGTATCTTTGTTGACCAAGAAAAACCAAGACATGCCACTGAAGAAGAAAGGAGAGGAGAAGAAAGAAGTCAAAGAAGTAAGCTTCCTGCAATCCCATTTAAACTTGAATTTAACTTAATCCATATCAATCCTGATTGAAATCAATCTAACAAATATTATAAAAATCCAAAAATTTGAAGCATAATCATAGAAAAAAAAAATCACTTATAAAACAAAATAAATGGTCTTACATTTCTAAGAGAGATAATATTTCTATGCCTAGCAAATTTCCATCATTGCATTTTAGCCTCATTTGATGCAAATTTCATATTTTTGATAGAACCTCTTTCTACTAGCCGAAGATATTGTTTATTTTTATTTTTATTTTTGGTGCATCGGATCCACCTATATATATATAGTGGGCCATGTGACCATGTCCTCTTCTATGGCCCTGGTTGAAAATTACATAGAACATATGATTTGTGCCATGGATTTCTCCAGCAGAGAATCTGTTTCCATATTGACGGTCCATTTGAAGGCTACCATATTCATGGAATGTCCCAGTACTAGATGGCACGATCTGGATTTGTGGGACCACATGCCATGTATCAATTATTGAGTGAATGTCCCTTTATTAATGCATGCATATGTTTGAAAATATATACATTTACCCAAAATTCTTCACTGTTGTTGATGCTGTTCTTTCAGGCTGTTATGAAAACAACAGTGATCAAGGTTCACATGCACTGTGAGAAATGTGAGTATGACCTGAAGAAGAAGATACTGAAACTCAAAGGTAAGATTCAAATAAGAATTTGAATGCCAAATCCCCACCATCCGATGCCGTGTGCGACATGTGTCCTAGATCTTTAACATTCATCAGGCTGTCCACTCATTAGGAACGTCCCATCTAAAAACCAGGCCAGCTCACTAATCGAGCGGGGAATTGAATGTATACCATTGTTATCATTTTCCAATCATACCATCATACATGTATTGCTTACCTAATAGATGGACATGGACGTGTGGGCATCCAGATGGATGTCTCAGATATCTCACAAGTGCACCATATTGGCACATGCGTTGCGTTTTCTGTTGGGCCCTTGAATGTGGGGCATCAGAAACCAGTCTTTCACTTCATCAAAATCAAACATTTCATTCAAACATCTCAAAACCCTAATTTTCCCTACGGCCAATGCAGGTGTCGAAAGTGTTAATACAGACCCAAAGTCCCAGACTTGCACGATCAACGGCGCCATAGACCCACATAAACTGATCGAGTATCTTCACAGCAAGGCCCGCAAGTACGCCGAGATCGTGCCTCAGAAACACGAGAAGGAGGAAAAGAAAGAAAGAGCAAAAGAAATCCTTGTCGTCAACGCCAAGAAACCCGAACCAAAGAAAAGAAAAGAAGATGAATCAAAAGAGAATGGGGGAGAAAAGAAAGAGGAACTGAAATGGAATGAAAGCATTGCCCCTTACTTCATCCACTACACCTATGCCCCTCAAACTTTCAGTGATGACAATCCAAACGCTTGCTCTATAATGTAGATGGCTTTGAAGGAGAAATTACATATTATAACTTCTACTGTTTTGCTTTGTAAGGAGAACTTTCTATTAATCTGTTTTCCACTAATCACGATTTGTTGAAGTAATTAAATCTATTTTCATTTAAATAAGTGGCCTTACACATTGAATTTGGTCAGAAAGGGATGTTCATCATCGAATAGGTAATACATGGAAGGTGGGGGTCCTATCTGCGGACGGCCACGGATGAAAACTTACAGTTCTAGCAATCGGGTCCTTTTAGTTGAATAAATACCCGTGAGGACATTTACGTGATCATGTCACGCACGTGCATCTCTACTTGTAGATGGATTGAGCATGTGAATATTGCATCAATCAGAGCCATTGGGCCACAGACGTGCTTGCACGTTTGCATGCACATAAACGTATGTGTCCTCGTACGTACGATACATTTACTCGAAGTCTCTTTCGAATCGGATTACGTTTCGGGCAACAAGATTTGGAGACAAGGCAATGTTTGAAGACAAACAAAAAAAAAAAAAAAAAAAACAGTTATTTAGTCACAAGTTGTCTTGCCTTTGTCGCGACTCAGGATCCCTCGCTTGTTTCGTTTTAGTGGGGCCCACATGCTGAGAACTTTTGAGGATTTGAACCGTCCATCGTTTTCTTAGTATCAGTAAACAAGCCATGATCCCGTAATCACGCTTCAGTGATTATCCTGACTGTCGATCTATAAAGTTGAATATGAGCTATTGAAAATAACTTTTTAATGTTCTAAATTCATTCAATAAATATCGATGGTCAAGAGCTATCCTTTCAGCGTAGGTTTCTTATGATGGCTCTAACAGGGAAGATCCAATTCACGGACGGCTTGGATCATCATCTGACCATCTCGGCATGTAGGTCCTACTCGGCTGGCGATACAGAGGCAAGACGAAGACTGGGTCAACATTTCAACTCTTTACGAGGATTATTTGACCCGACTGACAGACCATGATCGTCCATATGCACGCACATAGCTATGGAAAATGTGATCTCCATGTAAACCAATCCAAACCGTCCAAATCATAACACCGGTTGTAGATGGGGCATTTCCTCGGACGAAATTAGTTTGTCAAATTTGGATTTGAATATTTCTGGTGTTATTCTGTCGCTGATAATGGCCATCGAATCAAATGATTGAGGCAATCCCTTCGGTGTAACTTGTGGCTCATCACCCCTATGATTTGGACGGTTTGGATTGAGTGACACGTGTACATTGGCTGAGCGAATAAGCGCCAATATGAGTGTATTTGACTTGAATAGGAAAAGTGGGTCCCATTGATCTGGCCACATTTTACCCTCTCATTATTTTCCTTAGAGCTTTCTTTCACGTCTCCTTCAAGTCAGTTGGGTAATTTCCAAATACGCAACCTAAGCCCATTCAAACACCGGATTCAAACTCCTAATGCAATTGACTCACACGTAAGAATGTAAATGAATCTGACTGGGCCGGGCGAGGTTGATTATTATCCAAGTCATGAGGGGAACCGGCCACTTACAATCCTAACGTACGCTATCAGCTATCAAAGCAGAAGGGATTGCAATGTTGGGCACGTGAATCAACCAGAGTCGATCAGTCAATAAATAGAAATATAGAGGAAACTGTTTTCTTTTGTCATGGGTCACTAAACTTTTGGATAGGGTAAAAGTTGGGGTGTAGGCATTTCATGGGTTCTGCATCATGTGGACGGTTCTGATCTTGCTCTCATATTACCAGAGATGAGTTCTCAAAAAGTTCTCACGAGAGCATTCCTCTCTCTCTCTCTCTATATATATAAGAGCTCTAGTACGAGCACACGCTTGTATAAGGCACGTCATGCACATGCCACACATCTGCCAGCATGGCACATTGGTACTCGATCCAGTCCACTCATCATATACCCTATTTAGATGATCGGCGCGATGATCAGATTGGTCCACTCCTCTGGTGGGCTAGAAATTTTTAAACAAATGCATGGCCGGGGAAAACTTGATTGAAGTTCCTTTAACTGATGAAATATTTCAAACACCATGGCCCACCTGCCAAACTGACCATATTTATTCTTGGTCTAGAAAATCTGTAAAACCTACCTGATGGATGGCTTGGATACAGCAGACCCCAGCACCTGTGATGGCATGTACATTAACTGCCTTGTTCCGGTCTGTGGGCTTAGAAAAGCTCTCTAATATTATTAACTTGGGGATGAACTGATTCATGGTTACCAAAAACAGATGGACAGAAAATAAATCAAATACAAGAATTACGATAAATTGCTTAGAAAATTGCGTAAAGATTAGCCATGTTGGTATGCTTGGTTAAAGAACTCCATTGCTTCACACCTAGATTAGCTGAATGAACACTTGCGCATTTGGATGCAAGAGTGAAATGAATTGCCAACTTCCAGTTTGATAAGAGGAATATCAAAATCTAATGATGTCCCTAGTACTCACAATGAGGAAGCGGCCCTCAAATTGCTATCTTTCTTTCTGATCCAACTTGAAATTATAATTGCAATTTCGAGCTTGGACCGTCAATGTGAATGCTAATGAAGGAAATAACAATCTGGTCATTTCTTCTACATTAGATTGATATTGCAATTACAATCGGATAGCACATCCAAACAGATGCTTAGCTATGACCTTCATATAAGCACGGAAAACCTCAAATATGCTACCATCTTAGCAAACAACACTGAGTGCTACATCTTTGCATTTTCCACAGGGTATGGTATTGCGTCCAACAACATGGCTGAAATGCAGGTGCTGTTCGAAGGTATGGAGTTGTGTGTCAATCTCGGGATCAGCAATGTCTTTGTAGAATCAGATTCCAAATGGCTGATAGACTATTAAGGGCAATTCCAATCCTGCTTGGCACTGGAAGTATTGGTTGGATAGGATCAGAAGGCTAGGTAGTAGAGGTTCCTTTGGTTTCACTCATATTCCTAGAGAGATGAATGGGCCGGCTGATGGGCTGGCCAAGGAAGGGAGCTTGAGGCAATTGTGCAGTGTTTTCCGAGACTCTTCAAATCTCCCTCACCTAGTTAAGGGTAGGATGTTCCTTGATAAAGTTGGGTTGGGCTCGATTAGGGAAAATCATAGAAATTCTTTGTATAGGATATGATATTCAGAGCCTATCTTTTCTCTTAGGCCCTGTCCGAATGGCCTCTTTTGTATCTACTTGTTCTCTTTGAAATGAAGATATGAACATTTTGAAAAAAAAAAAAGCCAGAAGTTGAAGGCAGGTAGTTCAACTCAAAGTTCTTGATAGCTAGAATGGCTTAACAAAATAGGGATTCAATGCACACCTCATGTTTGGATACATGCACCCTTTTCCTTCTACTTCAGGTATTAGAATAGTATCAAGGGAAGGGTGTATCTAAATCATGGACCCTCCTATATTTTCGGTCTCCAATGAATCTGCATTAGGTCATTTGCAATTCAGACTACTATTTTTATGGATTCAAAATTATGGTTCTACACTTCTAGCATAGATTAATAGGGTAAATGTCAACCTATATTTAGAACATAGATATTATACTTTGGCTCTTGAAATGATATGCGCGTAAATGATATTATATATGCACGACCTATACCTATGATAGTAATATTCCTCCTTCATATATAAATTACAAAATCATTTCATACATAAAACTATATTTGTATCTGCTTAATGTACGTATTGGAGTGACCAAATGATCCTACCCGTACACTACCACGCAACGTAGTAACATATTGTGTATCCATTCCTGTACATGTACCCAAGCAACCCACAATCCAGGTAATCTTGGGTGAATGCATCAAAATGAGAGGAGTAAAATCTGTAATTTAAGGTTCCATCGGTGTGGGACATTTTTCAAAGATAATATAGTAATTTGGGACATTGGGTGAGACGCATTCTTTTAAGAACGAAAGGATATTTTTATCTATCTTCAAGTTAGGGTATATTATAAAAGCTACAGAGACATCATTTTTCTTTAAAGTGTAGATTAGTTCTCCCTTATTCTAGCAAGATGGATTGGAGAAAAAAGAAGAAGAAAATAAAGAAAAACGAAGAAGAGAGGGTGTCTCTCTAGGAGAGTTTTTTTCCAAGAATTTTTTTGGTGTTGGCAAAGTGAAGAGGTGTACTAGTGGGATGATTTTCCTAAAAGTTTGCTAAGATATTTAAAGAGAAGAGGTATCATGATTTTTCTAAAGGTTCTCTTGGATATTTGCAGAGGAAAGGTGAGATGGTTTTTTCAAAGGTTCTCTTACTTGTACTACGATGATAAAAAATAAGAGATGTTTCTTGTATGGTTATTGTATTTGGTTATTACTCACATTCGATATTATATTCTTCTTATTTTGCTAGCGAAAGGATTTATTAGTGCTTCCTTTACATTACGTTGTGATAAATTGTAAATATTTTGCCTCCTCTACTCATTTTCATGAATACCCAAATCTATATTGATAGTTATTTCACGTAGCCTATGCATGGTCACCTACACACATGGAGTACTTTTGCAAGTGGAAGATGGGTCAATTTCCTATATTGACTATGGCGAGCTTCCTAAATTCTTTTACAAAAGTGATATCAGAGCTTCACGGTGGTTTTGGTCTTGAACTTGTTTGTTTTTTTTGTTGGAAGAATAAGGGCAAAGATGTTAGTTATAGATTTGAGGAAGAGGTTTCTCTAGGCTTCTCTTGGAGTTTCTAGAAATGGGTATCCAACAATGACCAATTGTTTGATGTTTTGTGTGTAACGATGCAGCTATAGGAAGGAGGTTCCTTTTCAGTGGGTTAATTGTCGAAAGGAGAAGATCAACATAGTGGGAAGTTTTGCTACCATGGTTTAGTCATAGAAAGGTTGTTCTCGTAGGGTGGGCTATTGTGGAAAGGAAAGATCAACAAGGTATTTAATGTTTTGCCTATGACAATTTAATCATGGAATGTTGTGGCGGTTAAATCATGAAAAAGAGAAGATCTGATGTTTCTAGCAGAGAAAAAATTGACAGTTGATTACTAAGTTATTGGAGGGATGAATTGTAGGAAGGCAACTTGGTAATGCGCCATTAAGGTGAAGATTGTTGTGGGCAATGGCCCATCACTTCAACTTTAGGTGAGAGTATTTTCTTAAGGCAAATTTGACACTTAGGCATGTCAGGCAAAAGGGTATTTTCATGTGGCTCCAAGTTAAAACATGTGATAAATGGTAAAGAGATGTCTTTATTTTATTATTATTATTATTATTATTATATATATATTTTTGAGTTATAAGGGTTTTTTGGTGTTAATAAGATTGAGAAGAAAGAAATGAAGAGAGGCTTTCTCTTTAAAAAAGAGTACTCTCTTGAATGGTTGGGATGGTTTTTCCAAAAATTTTCTTGAATCAATGCTTGAAGACAAAGGATAGTTTTCGTAAAAGTTTTTTTTTGGTTGCTTGAAGAGAATGGGTGATAGTTTTTCCAAAGATTCTCTTGGTTGGATAATTAAAAAAAGGGTGAGAGATATTTCTTATATGATCGTTATATTTTAGTATTCTATTTCTTGTATCTTATATTCTCCTTATCTTACTAGTGGAATTATTTATTAATGAATTTCCCTTGTGATGAACCATGTATATCTTATCCCTCTTTGTTCACTTATTTTTAGGTATACCCAAATTTATGGTGCAATCTACCACGCACATGGTTAAAGCATTTTCACATGTAGGAGAAAATGCCAATTGATGATGGTGAGCTCCCTGTTTTCACTTGCTCCATTTTCATGGTCTTTAATTCTATGAGAATGTCTTACCGCTCAAATGGCAATGATGAGATGAAGGAAGAAATTGGAAGCCTCAACACAGGCATTTCTTCATGCCCCACATGGTTTTCACAAGGGACTTTGCAACCCTTGTGGCTATGGGAGATCAGACGGGTATGTTATTCATGTTCTTTTACTGAAGACGCTGCATTCATTACTCAAATCTCATCTCATGGCTGATGAAAGCTCTTTCATTGTGGGATGATTGAAATCAACCTAGATGGATAGTTCAAGATTCTCTAACAAAAGATACTGCAGGCTTATCAATTGATTCAATAAGATAGGGCCACTAATTTCTCCATCACCACACAGCTCATTCGCAACTAAAATTCTATTCTTCCAGTGAGAAAATCTTCGGCATTGTGAGGTTGTACGTGCTAAAGAATTCTGGACGATTGAAGTTGTGGTTCCTATATGGCACAGCCATTCCTAGGATAAGTACAAGTTATAGAATATAAACGAATTGAATTTTATGTTCCTCCATGAAACAAGCATTCTAATGATCCTATGATAGGTTATCTGCTAGAGACCTCAGTTTTCACCATCTTGACTAGAACTTGAGCAAGTAAAAGTACAATGGCACAGCGTCGATGAAAATTGTGTAGTTAAAGGCACACTTCTTCTTTCACTGAGAACGAGACAAGAGAATGTGGTTTGAAATACTAAAGAATTCAATATTTTATGATGGTTTTTTCATCCCCAAATTTACATAATGGGCTTCTTCAGTCTTTAAATGAGAAATTTTATGACATTCTATACAAAAAAGGAAAGAAGAAGAAGAAAAAAAAAATATGTAGGGATGATTACTTGCTGACCTAAGAGAAGCCAATGCGGAAAACTAGATACAAGCTTGCCCCCACCCATGACCCAAGGGGGGGAAAACCATGGTAGTGAACAGAAGGACAATCAGGGACATCAAAAACTAAACGTCAATCAGAAGGAAAATCAGGGAATTCAAGAACAGATGGACAATCAGGGTCATCAAGAACCGAGCAACAAAGAAATTGTAGATGTGTATGTTTGGTCACATAATCCATAATGGCGACACAGACCAAAATATTAAAAAATATTCAATCACAGGTTGTCCAACTTAAAGAATATCTATTTTATGTTTATCAAATAAAAAGAGTCATAGGTACGAGTATTTTTAGTTTAATAGAAGTTCTTAAGATAAATATTTTTAATGGATATTATTGTACATATGAGATTGAACCTTGGATGAATGCCAGATATATTGATGAGTTAGGCCCTACAAGTATAAAACTCAAATGTGAAACTAGTGCGATATTTTATCATGTAGTTCCATTATTTCTCAAGCAAAAAGACCAAAGAAGAAGCAAAAAACAAAAGAGCCCACTTCAGTAAATTAAAAGGAATTTCAAGAATGAAATCCCATGTATCATTTCCAAACTAAGAGTTTCCAAACCCCAACCAAAGACCCTAACTTCTCATGTTCCCTTTTATAGATTTTTATCTGAAAACAGACATCAACCCACCCACTTAAATCTTGCAAGATTCACCTGTGAAAAGTCCCGTAATGAAAAACCCAAATATTCAAAACCCATAATATTTATATATTAAAAAAAGTCCTGGAAATAGGAAACAGATGTGGACTTGTAATATTATTAGCAACAGTACTACTACTAGAGGAAGTAACTGTAGTAGTAGTGTCAGTAGTATCTATGAAGAGAAAGAGATGGTGGTTATAATCAAGAGCCATCAATAGACCAGGACTCAAACCCAATGTTTACCAAGAAAGGCGAAGTTGCATGAAGAACAATATCATCATCTCAAGGAAATCAAAGAAGAAGAAAAACAAGCAAAATATAAGAAAAAAGAAAAAGAAAAAAAAAGAACTAATTTTACATGATCTTTGAATGTGCTGACCTTTCCAATCCAAAGACAGCCATTTCTTTCTGATGCAATCGACTTCAGCGTTGCTGGAATTCGAATTTTGGGAAGGTCACAACACCATATCTGCTACAGTAGCTGGCCGTTGTGGCAGTGAATTTCTCAATATGGAGGTCGCCCCACTGCATTGCCTGCCCAGTCAACGGGCAGCTGACAATTCGGCGGCATGCCGAGGGGAAAATTCAAGAACGGGAAAGCCGAAGATGGGTCGGGGAATGGGTTTGCGATGCCGCCATCTCCGCCCGAAGCTTGCGAAGCAGACGGCTGCATCTGCAGCTGCTCGTCCTCATCTAGTGGCAGCCGCTCATAAGCGACGTTGGTGAACGAGGCACCGATAACGATTACCGGCCCGGCTGCGATCAGCGCCCCGACGACGCTCCCACCGACGACCTGGCCCTGCCCACCGGCGAGATAGATCGTGAGGCTGGTCGCACAGGCGGGGCTGGTGGCGGGAGGAACGACCCAGAAAGCGACAGTATCTCGAACCGACCGTGCAACGTGACGACCGCGCCTGCTGCGGCCGGCTGTCGGAGCGTTACGTTCGTGACGGTGCCGCTCCCGCTCAGGATGCAAATTCCCCGCTGCCGCCTGCGGGCATACATGGCGATGCAGTCGAAGACGTCTGACCCACCTCCAACCTCCAGTATGTGGGCCCGCAGCGTATTGGCGCTCTCCCGTGTGATGATGACTGGTGGCTTGGGCTTGTTCTTCGAGCCGGGGGGCGGCCCCGAGGGCGCCTCCCAACGATGTCGCCGGGTCCGCCGCTGTTAGACCCGAGATCAAAGCCACCCTGAGAGCTGTCATCGTGGCCAGCGGAAAATTGGCCCCGGTTGTCGTCGTCGTCGGAGTTGGGCTGGTGCTGCAGGTGCAAGTCTGGACGGTGGAGATGGTGTATGTACCTTGATGCTGTGCTTAAATCCAATCCAGCCATCTCCACATCAAAAGAAGGAGAAGAAGAAGAAATATAAAATAAAATAAAAAATAATTTAAAAAAAGATTTATATTTATATTTTATATGTGAATATTAAAGAAGAGATGAGAGAAAAGAGAGCTCCGGAACTTGGACCCTAGACAGAATAGAAAACGAGGATCGAGTGCAGAGACAAGGATGAGAATAGGAGATGAGATGAGAGAGAGATAAAAGAAGGAAATGCAGCCATTTCTAGAGAGAGAGAGAGAGAGAGAGATTAAAAAAGGATGGTGCGGAAGCATATATACACAAGGTATGTGTATATGCGAGGTGATGATGGGCATTGGAAGAATTATTATATATGACTGGTGTACAAGTGGGGCCCCTCTATGGGTCTTCCTATATTTACAACCATTGATATGCTGGGCGCCACTATGGGTGGACCTTCCTCCGAAGAGTTTCCGATAGGAAGATCCTAGCCGCAAGGTTGATGGGGCTTTATATATATATATATACTCCGAGAAGTAAATTTATTTTTTACTGTGAGAGTAATCACATACAGTACCATCTTTTCCGACAATATGCCAGTCGTGGAGGAGATCAATGCGATTATAACGGTATGGCCGGCTATGAAGGTGACCCTTGTTGAAAATCAGGATGATCCGATCACTAGGTGGGCCACCAATGTAAAATTAAGTCAGACCGTCGGTTTCCCTGGATTCCAACACTATGGCCCACCTGATTGTCGGAAGGGTTTGAATTTTGTCCCAAGTGATATTATGGAGGGGCGTGTCGTTTTCATGGTACTGATGTCTAGCCCAATGGTATGTTGACAGGGAAGATGGCACTGTACCACAAGTTCTGGTACTTTCCCCGTATGTTTTGTTCAGTTCTCTTTTACAGTTGAACGTCGACCATCCTTTGGTGGCCGCTCATTGGCTAGTGACGCTGCCAGTGACCAGTCAGTGCTATGTGGGTCCGCCATGATGTATGTGTTTCATCCATGCCCTACATTCATTTCCCGGCTCATTTTAGGTGATGACCCCAAAAAATGAGGCAATCCAATTTCATGTGGACCACACCATAGGAAAAAGTGGGGATTGAACACTCATCGTTGA